>JAVJIF010026893.1:0-40576 GCA_038442645.1 Agave tequilana | reverse complement strand
TGATACAACTTGACATATTGTTCCGCATAATGGTAATTGTTCATTGATATTCCAACTACCTTCTTTCATTTTTCTATTCTTAAAATGTATTGAATTTTTACTTTTAAGTTTCACCATGTAGTTCCTGGTCTTCTTTTCACTCTAGTTCCTCTCTTCCACTTATTACCTTAAAATGTTTAGTACTATCAATCTGTATTGTGTGGACAAGCTCTCTCCATGTATAGCTTAGCAATCTTTACATGCTAACCTATCTATCCTTCAAATCTATTTGACTATTGTTTGATCCACTCTTAAAGATATAAATGTTCATCCATATTTTTAGAACATAATTGCTATAATAAGATCATAAGATGTTGCAAAATCTAAAATCATATCTACCACATCATTATATACTCCATATCTATAATCTCCACGTGCTCTCTAATATTCATTATTGTTTTACCAACATGCATGTTTAGGTTCTCTCCTTTAGATAAACTTTCTCCACCTGAGATTTCCTAAACTAATCCATATGCTTCCAAAATTTTCTTTTAGTTTCTCAGGCAATCCTACTTGCGGTGCACAAGCACCAACTTCTCTTGATACCAGCTTTATTAGTATAATTCTATCTCCAACTCGTCGTGCACAAGCACTAACGATGTTAGTTTCTTCGTTGACATATTTCATATGCCTTCTACAAGTATCTCTCACCTCATTTCTATTCCTATCTTTTGTTGTATTGTCAACGGCGCTTATATCTTGCACTCCAAATCTCCCGAGATTTTCACCGACACATTTCATTTCCTACAAACAAAATATATTAATCATTGTTTCTACGACTCATATCCTCTCTTTTCTTTAAGTGTGCCTATGATCCAAATAGCCAACCTAATCTCCTCACACATAAGTCTCTTACCCCTATCTCACGCAATCCTCTATATACTTATTTAGCGCCATATTCAAAGGCTAATGTGGCACTTTTGGAGCCCTAACCCACAAACTTGCCATTGCACTCCGATGTTGTCAGCATAACATTTCGCTTTCATGGAATGCCCTAGTAAAACCACCATTGCCTATGTATCATGGGTTTCTCATGATTTGATATTATTGTGGCCTATACCCAGTGGGTACAGCCATCACGATGCCGGGAGTTATGAAAATATATCTATTTTGAAGTCCTTATGAAGGCCTTCTCTCAGTCTTCTATCTTTTTTCTCTTCTGTTTTCACTCTATGAAATCTTTTTTCCTTCTGCTCCTCTTTTTCAAATTTTCTTCTCCTTTATCTCTATCTGCGCGAAATTTCTTTTGGATGAGTACAATCTTATTCTAATTATCCCGCCACTTGAAACTAGAACATCATGTATATTTCCTAGATCATTTAACCATCAGAGAATCTCAGCTCGAGATCTCTTCCCAATTCATGTGAGTAATATAGTTCGCTGGAATTCCTTGAAGTTATCTACAGTCTGGAAGAAACTAATCTTTGTTATCTGCACTGCCACAATCCTAGTCATCCACACTGCTAAATCTGTCTCTGTAATAGCCTTGCAACTGTCAGTTATACATTGTTCTAAGTGTCAGCAAGGATGTCAGTTTTGACAACTGCGCAGCACCAAATGAAGAGAAACATTGTCTATTGTGTTTTTTTTTTTTTCTTCTGTTGATGTAGCTGACACGTTGCTTTTGATCCGAATCATCGCCTGACATGTTGCATCACAGGAAATTATAGTAATTTTGAAAATACATTGTTCATTTGTGTAAATTTCTTTTTTCGTCCTCTATAAGTTATCAAACCCTAAGTACTGGGATAAATACTTTATTTTGGCTATTGCTGTTACATCCCTCATAAATTATAGCTGGATCAATTTTGCATTATTCATCTTATTGCATCACATAAATATATGTTGCCTTTAATGCCTCCGTATTCATGTCACACTACTTTAAATTACATAAATGACATTTAGGATGCTATATTTTAGGTTAAATTTATGAAAATTTATGTATATGAGATGCATATCTTTCATATGTTATGGACCAGTTTTCTGCTATCTGAAATGTGCACCTCCCATCCTACATGAACCCAACATTTGCTATGGAAAACCTTGAAGTTACATCAACCATTTTATAGCCCTCGATTTTGTGCCCATCCACCATTGCAGTTCCCTATAAACTAGTTGTACCCTCATATCAGTTTACTCATTGGAAGCTTGGATTGCTTTGTCCAAATGGATGAACCTGTACATCAGATATCATGACCTTAAAGGGCAAGTGCTGGTTTAGGACGCAATGGATCTTCTTCTGGGCACACCCCACACACACAGACCCCCACCATACATAAATATTGCTCTAGTAAGATAGTTTCTAATATTTTAGAGTATAATGCATGAAACAATAATATATAATAAACACACATTGATTATTGTCAGTGGGTTTCATTATCTTGTTGTGACTTTCTGGTTTCATTGGGAAGCTCCACAATTTCCTGAATGTTTTATTTATTTTTCAACAGTTCTCTCCTACGTCGGAACACATATTATTAGCATATGGTCGTCGCCATAGTTCACTTTTGAGGAGCATTATCATTGATGAGGAGACTGCAATACCTATTTACACCATCTTAGAGGTAGATTTTCTTTTTTTTCTTTTTTCTTTTTGTGAATTTTAGCTTGGTTCTTACCAGCTAATGGAATGATTCCCCCCCCCCCCCCCCCCCCCCCCACACACACACACACACACACACACACACACACACAAGTCGTGACATGCTAAATATATTGAAAACAGGTCTTCCATCATTACAAGCATATTGTTACCAATATCTGTACAGGTTTTACTTTTCCTTTTGAATTCATCTGAAAAACCTGGTTTAGGTTGGAATTTAATGAGGATGTAGTATCTCAACAACACCACATATGATTGACAGGATCTTTACTGATAAGATCTTTATAGGAGGTGATGGCAGATGGCGTGGTTATCACCAAGAAAAAGTTGAACTGACCTTGGATCGTTAGATTCATTGCAGTAGGAAAGGAGGACAGTTTCCCGTGTTGTCACTAACAAAAAAGTGGATTATCTCTTAGACCAATGCAAAACAAAGGATAGGTTGTCTCAGTTATCAACCCTGAAAGTTAATTTATGTGACTGAACATAGAATTGAGTTACTGGTCCCAATAAAGATATTGACAGCGTCTTGTCTGACACATCATTGTAACTTTTAGACCGATAATAGTCTTGGACAGCGTTCACTGAAGAATTTTCTGAAAAGAAATAACTATGTTTTCTTGTGTACGGTTGGTGAGTTTTCTATCTCTCTTTTTTACTTTTGCATGCATGCCCCCCTTCTTTGGGTTTCTTACTCTTCTCCTTTTTGGGGTGGGGTTGTGTGTGTGTGTTTGTGTGAGTGTGGTGTTGTTGTTGTGGTGGTGATGGTGGTGGTTGTTTTCCCCCCCCCCCCCCCCCCCCCGGGTGGGTTTGGTTTGTTGGATGGGGTTGGAGATATACGAACCTACGAGTCTGGAAGTTAGCTTGCTCATCTGTCTGTCTCTAGGGTAGTGTATGTATTTGTGCAGAGTCCTCACCTTTCCTGTGATAATCTTGAAAAGAGAATGCTGATTTCTGTTATGTATGTTTTAATATTTGAATGCAGGTTTATAGAGTTTCAGATATGGAGCTTGTAAGAGTTCTTCCCAGTGCAGAAGATGAAGTTAATGTTGCATGTTTTCATCCTTTAGTTGGAGGAGGTCTCGTTTATGGAACAAAGGTGAGCAAGAGAGAACTGCCTGCATTTTAAAGGCATTTGTGATTTCATACTAAATTCCCCCGAAATTCAATGGTTGAACGCAGGAAGGCAAACTTAGAATTCTTCAGTTTGATCGCTCGCATGATGCAAATTGCACAGGCCCTAACTTCTTTCTCGAAGAAAATACGCTTGAGGTGGTAATTGAGTTCTCAGCCCAGATTGCTTTATATATTTCATGCCCATTTTAGTTATGATTATTATTATCGTCATGCCATTTGTATTTTATTTGGCTATCTGTTGTTTGGTCCTTTACCATGCATGTGTCTCGATTCAATTACTTTAATTTTCCCCCAAAACCAACAATAAAATGATATTGATATAATCATGAAATTTACTAATGATAAACTTGTGATATTCACTAAAAGAACTTAATATATTCCTGTTCTTTCTTCAGTAGAGCCTGTTGATAATTCATACTTTAAAAAGTACCTGCCTAGAAATTCTTTCGAATTGAATGAATGTTAAGTCTATTAACATATGGAATTGTTCCTCAGTCTTCTATCCTATGGTCTTCTAATGAGGACTTTCAATGATTTGAACAAATATTACTTCTCCAGATTTCTATAGAAGGGATAATGGACACACTACAAAAGTTTCTTTGCTGCTTTCACATTTTAATTTGCTTATCGAAGAAAAATGTTTAAGTGCTTGAACCAAAGTTTAAAAGATAATCTAAAACTAAACATTTAGGCTAATTTGGATGGCATTGACCTTATATGCAAATGTGGCAAAAAAAAATACAGTTTTTTGGGTGGTTTTGTTGCCGAATGATAAATGGATTGTGGGAAATGATGGAAGGAAAAGAGAGTATGGCATACCTTAATGCTCCGCAACCTGTTAATTGGCTGCTAGAGGTGCACGGGACTAGCCAGACGCAGAAGGTCAGGAGAAATAGAGGAAGCGTTGGCGGGAGAGGTTGTCTTCAACCTTTCCATCTTCCAACTGCGGGCAACAAAGTTCTCCAAATTGCTCTTCCTTTTTCCGTCTGTCTTTTTTTTTTTATTTGGTGGCTTGTGTGTGGTGGTGGTGGGGGTGTGTGTGTGTGTGTGTGTGCGCGCGTGTGTTGGTGGTTTGTTTGTTTGTGGGTTCCATGGGTACAATCCCACAAGAACATGCCTTTTTGAGTTAGGGTCTGGGTATTACAGTCAACGCACAACACCATGCTCCATGAGTCATAAAATTTCTATACCAAATTCATGTTTCCAATTGGTTGAATCAAATATATGGGATACGAGTCTGTCTGTCGGTTTCAATTTTTGACTCCACTAACCAGCTTAAGGTATACCTTGGAGAGAGGCAGGGTCTGCTTCTCATTAGTGCACTTGTGATGAAGCGGTAATCTCAAATAAAACCTTATTGGCAGTGTAAGTGAAATGGTGTACTTGAATTAATATTCCATAGGCCTTGGCGCATGTGCAACACCTCTGTCTTAACTCTTGAGCTTGTACTAGATTGAATGTTCGAATAGGAAACTGTGGTGTCATGGCTTGGGGAAAGAAATTCCATTGATATTTGAATAGTGTGTTTAGCACTAGTATCAATGATGATCTGGATTCAATGCACCTTGAAGCAGGGGAAACACTGAGTTCTGTCCAAGCAGTATACAGGCCTGAATATTTCTAAATCTGACAAAATATTTCTTTACTCAGGAAACGATGCATCATTGAAGGCACCGACTTTTGCTACTTTTTTGTGAAATTTACTATTTTATGTTACTTTGCTACTGAAGAATACCTGTCAACTCTGGAGGCTGGATGACAAATTGAGAGATAATGGTAGTTTGGTGGCCAAGTGCATAGTGACACAAATCCTAAGCAGCAGTACTTGGAAATATGATCCAATGGTTAGTAGTGATTTGATAACTAACATACATATAGTCGCAGTGCATGTCCACATCTGATTTAAAGGCAGAGAATTTATGTGCCGCTAATTCTGTATTGGTTGCATTTCTGATTACTAGAAATCTCGAACAACAGGGACATTTATAATGAATCAGCTCTAACTTTTCCTGGGCTGTATCTGGATTGATTTTTCAGGTTGATTTTGCAATTTTGCTTATGTTGAGATGAGAAATGGAATGATATGGATATTTACAGTCCGTGCATTGCTGAATTTTTTTGCATTGTACTTCATATCATGTTTAGTATATTCTACTAGAAGGTTACAAATTTGTACTAGGAACTTGAGTTAAAATTTTCTTTGACATCCCACCATAGATAGGTTTAAGAGATGTTTATCGATCCTTAACTTTTGATGTCATAGTCTGGCGATATATTTTATTTGCTTTGACAATGATTACTCTTGTAGGACGAAATTCTTTTGATAACTGCTGACTTATGATTTACTTTTTATTTTTCTGCAGTCTCAGGATTAGTGAGTTACTCAAAAACTTTGTTACTCTTACTTGGAGAAGACCTCCAGCGTTGTGTTCTCTTACATTTGTTACGGTTATAATGATGGTGCTATAGAATCCAAGCTATACTGCTGCTGCCAGCATCCATGCCCAGGACTTTTCACCTGTAGCTGTAATGACCCCCTCGACGATTGGTCAGTTGCATGTACATTATTATATATTTATTATAATATCCTTGTACATTGCTAACTTTGAGGACTCAATAGAAATTGCATGTGATGCTGAATTGAATTTGATGTATGCTGCTAGGGTTTCACAACAACATATTTTTTCTTCTCACTTGGAAATTAACTAACCTAGACTACAAAGGTCATCCTTTGCTTGCTGAAGAGCAGTAAATGCAATGCATGTTAAAGATTCATAAGAGCGGTTTTTTTTTTTTTATTATTATTCATGATCAATCATTCATGATATAGATTAAGAAGGTGATGCAGATTGATTTCCTGACTTACAATCCACTTTAGAGAGGAGCAAATCAGCCAGTCTTGTCCCTTCAGTAGACCAACTTTAATTGTTTTAGATAGGTAGTAGTCATGATTAGCTAGTAATCAGATTTTACGAATCTTTCAATTATCAATGAAGAAAAGTGATGTAGAACATGAACGGGGAAGAAGAAAAGGAGAAAAAGAAATTTGGGTTTAAAGAAAAGAAGTGGATAAAGATAAAGTTTTGACTTCACCACCAAGGCATGTAAAGATTCACAACAAAGCAAAATAACTTGCAGTGCCAGAAGTTTTAATTTCTAAATCAACTGAACCATCAAAAGAACTGCAGGTCTTGGTCTCATACAAAAAACAATTTCCATCATAACCAATATGGGACTAAAATAAAGAGGAAAATGAGTTTAGCCTAAGATAAATAGTAAAAGAGTCTAAACAAAAAAAAAACAAGTAGTGATTCTTATCAATTCTCCCGGCTTTGAAAAATTCACCACTGGCAAATGGCGACGACGTGAATGAGGATTTCGAATCTGGAAAGACTGCATAAATTGCTCAATGGTTGATCTCTTCAGTAATGATGGCTGCAATGGATTAACTGAAAATCGATGTGGCCTCATGGAAGTGCGATAACGAGTCAGGTCCCTGAGACTGAACATTGGACTGATCCCAAGATCACGGGGAATATCGAGCTTGTAGGCGTTGGAACCAAACCTCCTCAAAATTTGGTATGGACCACTGCGTTGAGTACAAAGCTTTTTCAAAGTTCTCAGTGGGAACCTCTCTGGGTGCACTCTAATCAGCACCTCGTCACATATTGTGAGTTTTTGCATCCGCTCATAAGACTCTGCAACAGACTGATAGTTATAATTGTTGATTGTCATTTGTCTTATATTATGATCATACAACTCATGCAAATGTGGTGCATGTGCTCTACTATGACAATGGGTGGAATATCTAGGGGAAGAGGGAGAATGCCGAGGGAATTTTTAGGCCCGAGAGCAGACTCATCAATGAGGTTATCTCACATGGAACAAAGCAAAGATGCCAAGGATAGTCATCTATAAGGTGTTTCATCCTTTGAGATGCAGGAGAAATTGCTTTTTATTGCTTGGTTAGTTATAAGCCATTGGAAGAGTCATTCAAGTAAGGAGAAGGAAAGTTTGAAGATTGTATTTGATTAGGAGAAGGATTGATATTTTTTATTAGTTTTTTTTTTTTTTTTTTCTCTTAGAAGTTTTGTTATAATTAGGAGACTTTTTTAGGATTTTTTTTTAATGATTAGAAGTAGTCTTTTAGTAAGAGCATGAGTCTTCTTTTTACGGGTCTATAAATAACTTTATATGTTTATACTTTGAAAATAATGAATTGAACAATTACAAATTTTGAAGTTCTAATTGATTTTTTTGAATCTTTATGTGCGAAGCATAGAGTGGGGAAAGCAATTTTCCTGATTTCTTTGTAGAAAATGGAAATCATAGGAGGGATTCTTTGTAGAAAACTGTATAGTGAGGGACAAGAAGGTGGCTATCCCTTGCACATCTCAATGCAAAGCAAGTGCAAATAGTAACTGACTTGTGTTATTTATACTGATCTATTATTGCATTTATTGCTAGTTCTGACGACTAATCAAGATCTCCGTTCTAATTGGCCAGTTACTAATTTATGCCACACTTGCATTATTTTTATTAGCCACACTAACTTTTTATCTCGCTTGCAAATTCATGTTACAAACTGTATCGACTTTTGCTACACTTGCACTGATTTCATATGGTAATTGTTCATGTAAATGTACTGATTGGGGCCAGTGAATCTGTATAGCTCAATTCAAGCTGTGTCAGGCTGAAAGGCTCCTCCCTTCTTTAGTGAAAGTCTCAGGTTTTCTGAACGAACGATAAGGATACGCTTTACTTCACAAGTTCTTGCAGAGGCATCACTGATTATGAAATCTATGCAAGTGACATTTGTTCATCAGTTAATTTTTGCATCTTATTTGTATTGAGAAGTCTGCAAGGATCTCTTGTCATCTTCTCCTTTCGTATATGATTTTCTATAGAAAGCTCGACATATGATTTTCTTTTCCTAAGAAAATGTTATAATCATTTGAGTCTCAGCTATAGATTATGTTCAAAAAATGAGAAACATATTAAAAAGAGGAATTCTCTAGGTATGAAGCAGTCAGAACTCTATCAAACGAAAATTATGATTTTTGTGTTATATGGGATGATTTCATGTTATGATTTATGATTATTCTTAATTTTAAGTCAGCCTATCAGTGAAAATAAGTTATTGTCCATAATTAAAATTGTTAAAAGAAAATTTTTACTCCGTATCAATTATGTATCTCGGATCAAAATTTGGACATAAGCAACCCAAATGAAATAGGGATTGTGTTTATGACCAATTTCTTTTAACCTATAAATTATCAAATTTATGGAAGAAATCATTTAAAAAATCAACAATTATTGGTGGGTTAACTGCACGGGCGAGGGGGATTTGAAACGAAAAAGAAAAACAGAGCGAGAGGGAGAAGAAATAGATAAAAGAAAAGGGAAAAAGAATGCCCGCACTGCACGTAAGAAAAACCTTTATAGTACTGTGCGCATAGTTGATTGTATGCGACCTTCGAATTTCGCGATTTCCCCTGTATAACCCACGATTTCGGCCGTTTTGAGAGAGAATTCCATTGATCCCCGCATAGAACTATTTTTATGCGGAGAACCAACCAATGCGTGCTTTTCCATGCGGTAGCTCCCGTGCGGCGTTGACCCAGCGATAACCAACCAATGCGTGCTTTTCCATGCGGTAGCTCCCGTGCGGCGTTGACCCAGCGATTTCTTTTCTGTATGGGACCCTAAACAAATTTAATTGCAATGGTTTGCAGATATCTCCCCGAACAATTTGTTTTACATATAACACTCGAAATAACTAATGTTTTTTTTACATATATCAATTTGCATTGACATGAGCATAAACTAAAATACCTATTAACCCTTTGCTTCCGCCTCTACTAAAATTAGGTGGGCTAGGCCGGGCCGGCAACCCACACGGGCACGGCTCGAGCTGGCCCGGGCCCGACCCGACCCGGGTTCGGCTCCCTCTGGGCTGGACTCGGGTTTGTGCCCCCCAACGTCTCTAAGAGCCATTGAGGATGGCATTTCTCTCTCTCTCTCTCTCTCTCTCTCTCTCTCTCTCTCTCTTTACAAGCTCTCAAGTTCTCAAGCTCTCTCTCTTTAAAGCTATTCAAGCTTCTATAAATAAGTTGTATAATTTTTATGAAACTACTTATGAAAATAAAACAATTTTTTTCTTCATCTCAAACTTCTTCAACATCTATGAAAAGAAGTTCATTATTTTCATGTCTTTTATCAGCATCTAAAAAAAAAAATCTAGAATTTATGACTTTAAATGAACCTCATTATTATATCTAATGTGTCGCAACTCCTGATATCGATTCAGACTCAAGATTTAACAATTTTGATATTTTGGCGTGGTGAAAATCACAGGTATCAACTTATCATGTGCTTTCCATTATGGCATGTGATTTACTAACTTCTTCTTCGACATTTACAGTAGCATCGGAGTATGCTTTTAATACAGGTGATCGAGTACTGACTAATACAAGAAAACCGTCTAGCGTCGGATACATCAAGATGGCCATATGCGAGAAGGATTAGCTGGATGTGAAAAAAAGAAATCAAAATAAAACAATTGACAATCTCATCGAAAAAAGATAGATGAAGACTTAAACTTAAACTTGTAATTTTCTTTGCCAATTTGTTCACTTAGTAATTTTATGATTTTTTTTAGAATTGTTAGAATTTTTTAGAGTTATTTAGATTTACTTTTTATTTTATTTTAAACAGAACCCGGGTCGGGCTGCCGCCTTTCGGCCGGATGGGGCGGACTCGGCCGGCCCGCCCTTTGGCCCGCCGTGCCCGGCACGGCCCTAACTAAAATAACTCTTAAAAACCCTCCTTTTTGTATGGATCTTAATACATTTTTTTGTGTCAGTGCGCTATCTCTGCAACTTTTAAAATAAGCTAAAACCCACAAACAAACTATTTTATATAACAAAACTGCAGTTAAATCACATTTTCAACGATTTTCAGGCATAAAATTAACGGGGACAAATGATGAGGAGATGTACTGCACAAACCAATAATTTGGCGTGAGTACGGCTTTCGATGGTGAAGCAAAAATATTGAAACCCTCAGAGGTCCAAACCATGTAGGCAACCTTAGAAGGCAGAGGAAAAATGTATCAAACACAGCAAAGCTCCATCACAACCGTAACATGGTTGAAAAGCAAATCTCCATTCAAAACAAAGGAGCAAAGAAAAACAAGAAGAAAAGGTCGTTCATAGACTGCTTGCAAAATGTTCACTATGAATACGTCTCTCAACTATCAGGTGCCAATTTTACTTGTTACCGTGATTCCCGTCACAAAAGAGTAACCCCCACATCTTTGGGATTCTTGGATCAAACCCCACATTTTCAGCTAATGAGTGGCCATTGTAGAAACAACATCATCCATTTCAAGCCTCAACAAACTTGGTTGGGCAACAGGTTTGAGTGGCTCTCGCTGACAGGAGTAAACCTACAATGCCATGCAAATAGTAAACAAACGGCACATGCCAAAAAAATTTATGCAGAGCAAAGCCAATCTACATGATAACAAGAAACAAACCATGTATGGTTAAATCACAAACCAAATAAGAGTTAAAAATGAAAGCACACATAAAAATAAATGGAGCCTGGAGATTGAATCGAGAATTTCACAACGAAACTTTGAAATAGTGTCTCATACGTGATAGTGGCACATATTTTCAACTGTTCAAGCATTAATTAATTATCTATTAGCGGTTAAACTTCCAACAAAATATTGACAAGAGTATGGTATGATTTCATGGCTATCGCCATCAGGTCACGCAATTCAGACTACAGATTCTATAGATAATTAGATCATGAGATACATACATCAAGAGTTGTTTGAAAATAATTTGGAAATATATCATTGTAAAATGTATGTATGGTGTGTTTATAAGAAAAGATATAATGCACACGGTGTAATATAAGTTTGCATCCATATACAGAAAGGCCTAGCAGAGTCATTATGAATCTATGATCATATATCTTAAATTCTTGAAGGGCCAAAAAAAAAAGTGGCATATGAATCAGACAAGCCAAAATAACCTGCTACAAAACCGATAGAAATGTGTGTAATCCACACACCAACTTGCATTTGTGGATCACTAGATTTGTGGCACATGCATAGCAAATGCACTGTGCATGTGCCAGTAAATGAGCCTTAAATCTGAGGTTAATATATGGGTCCCATATGTCGGTTTTCTTTTCAAGGAGTGGCATCCAGACATGTCCAGCACATCAGCCTTCTCACAATTATATCCGTAAAGATAATATGCAGTCAAGATCACCAATTTGGATGGCCTATATGCATTTTCGTAGGTTTTAATGTTACAGTCTCTGATCTTCTCTATGTATCTTCCCTGACACATGCACATACAAATGAACATTAGATATAGGTACATCTCAATATCCATGCCACTGGCCATCAATCCTTCCCATACATCAAGCTGACTAGAAAGTTCGTACTCAGAAGCATCGTTTGCAAAAGGATTTAAAAACAGAAAGGGAAAGATGACAAGTCTAGGCAGTCAAAAAGTTATGATCAAAAAAATAGAATGTGAACCATGATAAGCTAAAAAAAGGTTCTGCCTTTTTCTTATACCCATCTTTATATACATGCTCATTCACTAAAGACTACCAGGTCGAAGGTAACAAGAATCAGTGCAATTACTTACAATGTAAGTGGGAACCCATTGATCTGGCCATTTCATCCTTTCTTCATTTCAACAGGAGTATGATATCTAATCAACTTTTGCAACTTTTCTCTGTTCAACTTGGCCAGTCAATGGGCATTGCATCTCCGTCCAGCTGATCGGCACCATGGTAGCACCTGAAGCACAATAAAAGCAGATGTCAATGGCATTTCCTAGAAGTGTTCACAGCATTAAATATTTAGATTAAACTTTCATACAACATGTAACCAGTTAGGTACAGTACATGGGAAATCTGTACACTGTCAAGAAAAAGGGGTCAGTGGAAAACCTTTGAACTGATACCGAACTTGTAAACTTGTAAATTCATGTACATGCTCACATCACGCGTGCATGTATTGCATATTCATGCATGAGTAGCAAGACAATATTGACAGCTACTCTGGTCTTGCATTTTCATGCCTCATATCACAAACTCTAGTTTCATAGATCCACCATCCATGTATAGCTAAGACAGTGAAGTATACTGAATGACATAAACAATTGAATCGAAGGTGAATGATCAGAATTCAAGAATAATTGTGATCATATAACTTCTTGTGGTTTATAATATGGCACCCCAAAAAAATATATGTACTGAATGTATTCAGCAAAACAAAAGAAAAAAGTGCCAGAGGCTGCGTCAGAGGATCAGATAATCATTTAGTGAAATTCTTAGAACTTGATAATTCACCCCAAATGATAAATTTAAAGCCCATAAAACCAGTAGCAGAATTTATTACTTCATTCACACTGTTCTATAGGAGACCAATCAAGCTAACAAGATAAAACCAAGAAGGAAAAAATCCTTCAAGCTGTAAATTTACTTGCACCTAAATATTACATAGTAGAAATACATCATTACTACAATGCTGAACTCATATTGAACTTTTGCATACTTAAACAACACTCCTAACCCATATAACAAATAGTCCATATCCAGTATCCTTCTACATCTAGTTTCAAGGAATCAAAAGAAGAAAAACAAGAAAAGTTGTTTATGGGGTATCAAGAGTTGAACAGAACTGCAAACAGACATCTTAAAACTATGGTGAATATAATTCTCAACAGACAAGAAAATCAAACTATAGCTACCTGCACAGTCAAAGATAACTATAGTTATGCTGACGATTATCATTAGACATGTCATAATCAGAAACTATATGATATACTACAATAATGAAATAAGTGAAACAGTCTACATATTACCTGCAATGCTTTGAGCAGACACAACTCCAAGTTCATTCTTTGCTGTGGAAAGGTAATACGCCCTTGCATCTCCAAGAGAGAGCTTCATACAAGAATTAAGTTTCACAATGTTTTTTCTTGTGCACATCACAAAGAAAAAGTTTCAAAAAAAATAATATTCATAATTGTGCAATGTAACTGGTTTGACTAATTAGAAATAAATTGTGCAACTTTAAATTCTTTTGGCAAAACTCAACAAGTTTAAACATTTGAGAGACAAATACTCTGATAGCAAGCAAAATGTTACTCCTACCTCCGAGCAGCATCTGAAAAGAAAAATCAAATGATTTGGCTTACATAGTAACCAGTATATAAAGTTAAACAAGCATGTTATAACAAGAGCTAATGTGTATGGTCAAATGCTGTGCAAAAAATATATATAATTATTGTATCAAATACCATATCCAGGATACAACTAAAGCTCTAACAATGTCACCAGGGCGAAAAGACTGGTACATGTCCACTTTATCAATTTCAGTTGCTCTAACATCTTGTTGCCTGATTATAAAAAGATGAAAAGTCAATATCATCAAAAATTACAAATCTTTTTAAACATTTTAAAATTTCCAACTTAAATGGAATCTAAACTCATAAAAAGAATATCCACAGGTAAGATCAAATTGTTAAATAGCTAGAAAAGTAGAAGAATTTATCAGGCTTATAATTCATTCTTCTTGTTTGTTGGCTGTCGATATCCTCTGTTAATCTTTTTAATCACAAATTATCCTTAGCATTGCAGCTTGAAATGGCCGTCATGAACTCCACTGCTAGCAGGGAGAGTGATCAGAGAGATCATAATGAAGAAGTGGATGATGTGCCAGTGGTAGTTGCTGCCACTGTTTTTCCCCCTGTTAGCTGTTTCCCCTTTAAGTACGGGGACCAGGTATGGAGTGGAAGTGACCATTCTGGAGTAGTAGCTGGAGCTGTAACAGCAACTTCAAACACACTAAAGCAGATGCAAACACAACAGCACGGAATGCACAGGTTACTTTTCTGAAGGGTATTTTGTATGTAATTTGGAACTCTTCTCCCTCTTGTTTTTGGGTTTTTTTTTTTTTTGTGGTTTTTGCTGGACTTTAAGATTTGAACTTTCATGTTTTGCTGGGAGGATGTGGTTGATTATATCTCCTTGATATGGTCAGTTTTGGGATGTACCCCGACTTTTTGAGTAATGAAACAGGCTGGGGTTATCTTTTGAGACTCCATCCTTTCTCTTTAAAAAAAAAAAATTATCCTTGGTATTCTTAACCAATCCGTTTAGTAAACGGGCTAGTTTTGGGTTACCTGAGTAAATGAAGGCAGGGTTAGGATGAAAGTAATTGACTAAATAATGATCATTTTGGGTTCAAATCACCTATATAAAGATCGAGTTAAAGCTGACCCAACCTGACCCAATTGCCACCCTGTTATAATTAGAGAAATCGAGTGGATATTACGACTTTTGACTGATTTATGGAACTAATTTCAACATGTTTCATCTAAATGTAATCATAAATAATTTGTTGGGGCTTTATGGTTTAAAATATGCTTGGAGTAAGATTATACCAAAGTGTGAGGTTTCACTCGTTTCATCTTAGTTTTGGTATGTAGCGGTCTGAAACTGAAACTGAGATACAATTTTGATTGCGCTGAGTTTTAGCCCATAGGCATTTGATATCAATAAGTTTCAGTAAATTTGAGACAGTTTTAGTAAGTTTCCAATGAAACATACCAAAACCTATAAAACATTCGAAACAAGGGAGAAAAAGGGAAGATGTAATGTTCCTAATCAACAATTTCATCTCTCTTAAACTTTTACAGCTGTCCCAAATTGGTAGATCCTAAGTTGTTATAATTAAGTCATAATTAAATTTTTTAATTTAATTTGTTATAATCTTAATTGACTTTGAATTAATGACTTTTATATTAAATTGAATTAATTTTGGGTTAAATTTTGTAGTAACTAGTTCAATATCAAAAGTTTACTTCACTTGACTTAACACTCACTTAGCTTACGCATACATATTATGTGGCTTTGTGCATTGTCAAAACATCAAAGATCTCTACATGTTTACAAACTTTGAAAGCGAAAGCGAAACTTGAAATAAAACCTATCAAAACTAATAAAATTGGTCAAAACCTTTAGTATAAGAAGGGTCTGAAACCGAAACTGAGTTCTTAAACCTTGGATTATCTAGTGGATTTTAGAAGTAAAATAATTATTTGGAATTAACTTAGAAATTTAAACATTGATAACAGTTTATATTTTACTTTTCAGAAGCCAAGTGGTTCATTCCATATTCTATTATCGGATTGGGGTTGTTACACTACCTGGCTGCAAACCTGTGAAGCCACCTTAGAAATCAGATTTGTGTGTGTGTGTGTGTGTGTGAAAATTTTCAAATGAGAAACTTTCTCAAAATAAACTTCGTGAGAAAACCATATAAGAGAGATTTATGGATAATCCGAACTGTTCATCTTGATCTACATACTCTAATTAGACTACCAATAAAAAATCATGCGATTCTAAGTCTTTTTACCCATACATCAAGTGACATCTTTATTCTATGGCGAATATAACGTATGTTTTGTAACCACTTGTTGCATGGGTAAAAAGACTTGAACTCACGTGATTTTTTATTGACAGCCTAAATAAAGTATATAGATCAAGATGAACGGTTTGGATCATCCACATGATCGTCCCTATATGATTTTCTCACGGTCTTCATGTGAGAAAGTTTCTCACACGAAGACCTCCCTATATATATATATATATATATATATATATATATATATATATATTAGTTTTAGTAGGAACAAGATATTACTTTTAAATTATTTGAAAATATCTTTTGGTTTGTCTTTATGATATTAGTTAGATATCTTGAATGTAATTAGCATCCACATAATACCTTGTCAAGCATTAACCAAATTGTTAATAGGACCAAGGACGTTTAGCTTTTCTTGAGAGGTTAAACTGTTAAGTTCCCATTATATAATCGGGTTTAGATTAAAAAACCACCTAAGGTTCCAAAAAATAAAGCAGTAATACCCCATGAAGTTTGAAACTCTAACACTTCACCCCCCACTCCACCTATTTTCTATTATTTTAGACGAATGCCCCTTGCAGAAACTCCCCCTGAGGTTTTGAAATACTAAAAGTCAATTTAACCACTGTTCTCTTGTTTCTCTCCATAACTCTTTTCGTTTCTCTCTCTCTCTAATTCTTTTCTTTTATTTCTTTCTTCTATACTTCTTTTTCCTTTTTAAATTTCTTTTAACTCACACTCTAATTTTCTTCCTCTCTTTAGCTATCTCTAAACTTATCTCTAGTTTCATTTAAATTTCTCCCCCTCTCGTTTCACTACATCTCTTTCTCTCTCTAATTTTTCAGAGAAATACAATGACTCAAACTCAAAAGCCAAGTTCGATAATATAAATTTCATTCCAATTTTAATTTCTCTAAATATTCTCTCTAACCATACGACTAAAATTCCTTCTGAGTGTCATTCTCTCTATCTTTCTTTTCCCAGTTAATCTGACATTCTTCCTCCTCAAATTTCTCTAAATTTATCTTTCTCACTATTTCCTTTCTCTCTAAATCTTTCTCTCTCTCTTTGTGAATTTTGTTCTCACAAACTATTTTCTCTATAAATCCTTTTTTACTTCTAGCTTTTATTTCTCTCTAATCTCTCTAATGAGAGACAAGATAAAAAGATTAAAAAATTATACTCTGACTGAAACTGGGCGGATACCCACCTTTGATTTGAGAGACAGAGAGAGGTAAAGAGAGTATCTAGAGAATCAAAGGAAGTTACAAAAAGAAATATGGAGTGAGCTATTATGAGAGAAAAAGTTAAAAAGGACAAAAATGTACTTAGAGAAAGAGAGTTAAGCGAGGAGAAAATAAAAAAGAGAAGTGAGAGTAAAGAGTTAAGAAAATTAGATAGAATAATTTTTTAAAGAGTGGGCTGGAGATAAAGCAAGAGAGCTGCATATAGGGCCTGTTTGGTTAAGGGTGGAAGTGAGGAAGTGAAGAAGTGAGGAAGTGGTAATAGTTCCTTTTGGAACTTGAGAATTGGTTAGTAAGTTTTTTGGTGTTTGGATGTTGTTGGGAAGTGTGGTTTGAAAAATGTTATGTCTTTTCTGGTGTTTGGATGGTAATGTGGAAGTGGAAGTGGAAAAGTTGACCACAAAGTTGACCGCAAAATAATATTAAAATAAAAATTAATTAAGAAAAATAAAAATTGGACTGTAATTAGAATGCAAGTGAGATTTATATGAGCGAAAAATTAACTGTTTTGTGCTACAACTTATTACAAATGAGATTTACATGACCACAAAATTAACTGTAGCACACTGGAAGTGAGGAAAAGGTTGTGTAAAAGAGAAAAGAGAAAAGGAAAAGACCTTTTTCCATTTTCCTTTTTCGGTGTTTGGATGAACAGCGGAAATGGGAAGACACTTCCCACTTCCTCACTTCCACCCAATTCCTTGGATCCAAACAGCCCCATAGAGAAAAAGAAAGTAAAGAGAATGAGTGAAAAGGAATTAGAAGGAAAGAAAGATATGGTAAGAAGAGATGTTAAATAAACGTAGAAGGAGAAAGTAGAAAAGATAAAGAAAGAAAGAAAAACAAAAAAAAGAAAAAAGAAAAAAATGGAAGAGACTGTTAAATAGAAATTTTAGATATTTTCAAACCTCAAGGGAATTTTGCAAAGACTTTTTTCCAAAATAACAAAAAATAGATAGAGAAAGGGGTAAAGTGATAAGTTTGAAACCTCAGGAAGTATTACTGATTTTTTTTATGGCAAACTCAGGGGATTTTCTGCACTTAACCCTATATAATTATAGGTCTTTTTTATATATACCGTGATATCTTTCCTCTTTAGAAAAATGCCCCCCCAAAAGTGGTAATTGCCAATTAGCCCTCAAATCATTAGGGTCTTAAAATTGTAGTCCTTTTTACTCCTTGCAAATAAAAATAGAATCCCTTAGTTTTTTCTTTACTAAATAGCCAATATTTTAGATGGTTAAACCGATCCCAAATTTATTTCTATCAGACCATCACTCTCATGTTCTCTAAACCCTAGAGAACAATGAAGAGAATGAGATTATTAGAGAGAAGGGGATGTTGCTGACATGGTTATTGTCGGGGACATTGAGGCGAGATAGGTGGATAAGCTTGGTTAGGGGATTGGGGAAGTCATCGGTGATGAAATTCTCTCACAGATAAAAGAAGAGGTGGGTAAGGGTCAAGAGGTCGCAGAGGATGGGGCAAGCAATATGCACAAGGAGAGGATGTGTTTCGAGTGGAGGCCTAGAGAAGGAATGACAGGATTATGCTCTTAAATTAGTGGTGTTCACATTGCTGGGGTTTAGCTATGGATGTTAAGACAAGGTGTAGAGGTGGTTGTCCACAACGAGATTTGAGGGAGAAATTGGGTGAAGGTGAAGTATTATGGAGCGTTGGTGGTGACTAAAGAGAGAAGAGATTAAGTGAGAGCGGTAAAGGTGGTGGTGATCACTGATCGAAGTATCGGCCGAGTCGGATACGACTCGGCCGAGTCGTATCCGACTCGGCCACCTCCGATATGACTCGGAGGCCCAAGTCGACCGAAGGTCGCCGAGTCGACCCGGATCGGGTCCGACTCGGACTCGACTCGGATCCGATCCGGGTCGACTCGGCGCCCGTGACCCATCGATTAAAGGCGCTGAGGGGGAGAGAGAGATCTGATCTGATCTCTCTCTCTCTCGCTCGCTGCCCCTTTCCTCTCGCCGTCCCCCCGCGTCGCTTTCGCCGTCTTGCAGGTAATTCTCCCTCTCAGTCTCTCTCTCTCTCTCCCCCTCTCCCTCTCAGAGTCTCTGTGCCTCTCTCTCCCTCTCTTTCTCCGTCTCTCTCCCGCAGCGGCTCTCTCTGTCTCTCTCTCTCCGTCAGACTCTCTCTCTCTCTCTCTCAGTCTCTCTCTCTCCCTCTGTCTCCGTCTCTCTCCCTCTGTATCTCTCTCTCTGTCGGACTCTCTCCCTCTCAGTCTCTCTCTCTGTGTCGGACTCTCTCTCCCTCGCTTGTATTTATACTTTCACACGTTATGTTTGAGTGTTAAGTGATATGTTTTGAATATGTGATACATGAATTTTGATGTTTACATTTTTTTTATGATTTGTCATGATTTTTTCATAATTTTTTTGGCGTTCTATGTAGCGTTTTGCGTGTATCGTCCGAGTCCGATCCGAGTCGCCGAGACCGATCTGTCTCGGTGCCGCCGAGTCGGCGGCCGAGACCGAGACTTTGAACCATGGTGGTGATGTTGACGATGAGGGAGAACCTCATTCTTGTGACAATCAAAATAGCTTCCAACGTCATTATTCACATTCAAAGCAATGCCATGTTGATTATGCAATGGATCACGAAACCTCATTTTGATCCATTGGTGCATCCCTCATATTGTGAATGAATGTCAATTATCGTTGCAACTTTATGCTCATATCTCTCTCAAGCTTTTGCCCTAGATCCACTAATACATTTTCTCATCTACTAGTCGTATATACTACTACTAAATTATCATTATCTGGTTCTTGGTTAGACGGCCAAATACCTGTAGCTTTTTTAAGGCCTCTTTCTATTTTGAGTTCTATTTCCTTATTTAATGTAACGGCTATGACCTTCTCTCTCCAAAAAAAAAAATTTAAGAGGTTAATTGTGAATTACCATGATTTTTTGGGTGGGGTTTTCTAAAATAGGAAACTCTCACAAAAACACAACTATTCCTATTAGATCCAGGAATATGAGTCCATTTGGACTTACACATGGTAATAGAAGCTATACTCTCAAAACTTACGCTATCTTCAAGCAACAAGTAGCTATCAAAAAGCAAATTCATTAGACAAACTATTACGCAAAATCATTAGGAACCTTGTTGGGCTTTAATTAAGTAAAGTTTTATGGCTAGGTAGCCTTCCAAGGTTTTTTCTAGAATACTAGAGCTGATTTCCATAATCCTTTCACCTATCTTAATGTGGTTGCAAATTTTTTTGGCACATTATGACTTGTTAAGTTTGGATTTTGAGATAAGGTAAAAGATCCCTTGAGCGAGGCACTCTGAAATACTAACGTCTTTAGGTCTATCTGGTTTAAGAAAATTTATTGAGCAAACTAAGCAACATTGACGACTGTATTATGCATAAATTTGTTTGTGAAGTATAGTCAATGGCAAGGGACCTAGACAAGTATCTTTTGAGTAAGACAACTAATCAACCTTGAATCAAGTTCATAAAACTCCAACAACAGGTTTAGAGTACAAGTAAATGAATTATACAACTTGAAACTTTTTTAACCACTGTTTATGGAAATACTTGTATTGACAGTAAAGACATCCTTCCTGACAGCACTTTAACATTCATTTCACAAAGATCAGGAGTTGGTTTAGACTTACACTCCATAGTTTAAATGGTTCTTTGTTCTTTTTCACTAATTACATTTATATAAGAACTCTTTAGTTATGCATAGAGGAGCATGAAAGGTTCTTTGTCCTTTCTTTTTCATCTTCTGCAACGAAGAAATCAAAATCAAGAGAAAGAAGGAGAAAGACACTTTGCTTAGGAGTTGGATCACCAAAACACTTGTCAACCCGGCACCTTGTGTGGGTAGCATGTCAGCTCAAGCAACAATTGCTAAGATTACATATACATGAGTATGTGAACATGCATAGAGAGAGAGAGAGAGAGAGAGAGAGAGAGAGAGACTCTTATTGCTTCATCTTTTGGGTTTGAAATGTTACAGATGCATGGAAGAAGGAAAATGGATAGTCAAAGAAATTAAAATTGATGTATGATCACCTATTGCATGTGATTTTTTATGGATGGAAAAGTTAATAACGCGTTGATCCCACTTAACTTTGACCCGATAATTTCAGAATCTTGTTTTTGGTTTCCACTTTATCTCCTAGTTTCTTGCCAATTAAACCAAAAGGATCCAGATTAATATTATCTCTTAATCCTAAAGAAATACGACCCAATTTCACTCAACTCCCTAAATTATCTCTTGTTAAGAATAAGATATCTTAACTAACAAATAATTGATCTGCATAGTGCCCCCTTTAAAATACTAATTTTAACACAAACTGGCTCTAAAACTGTAAAACATGAAATATCAACTGTATGGATTTCATAGCGCGGAACAGCCCCTTGCATCATATTTTTTAAGCATAAGGTACAAACTTAGATCATATGGGGTTCTACACAGTGAGATGCAGCATGTAGTACCAACGTCTCCCATTTTTACCTTCAATTTTCCACATAGGATCATCATTGGCATAAACTTTATGTATGTGAAGCAAATTAGATCACACCTCACATGCACAAAAAAATGTAGAATTCCAATGTTCCTTTATACCATATGCATGCATGTGTGCCTGCATATGCAACATCTACATTCATATATGCATGCATATACCCATGTATAGAAAGATATGTGTATTTGTGTATGTGGGCACAATGTAGCTGATGGTGCTTGAGAACATGGCACACAATCATGTAGCATAGCATGCTAGATGGCAGATCTCCCATTTTTCTCACCCCGCATTCCGAAATATTTCTTCGCTATTGTGGTGCACTAAGGAGATCGATTAAGTGCAAGAATATTGTTAGGAACGAGACATGTAATATCTCCAGGAACAAAACAGTAGAAACTAAAGCACAAGAAAAAGAACTTTGGCTGAACTAGGCCCTTGCAATATAAGCAAGGTAAAACTCCTAGTTGTAGAAACAAAAAAGGTAAAGGGAGAGGCCCGTGATGAACATTACATGAAAATGACTTCTAGACAGTTCAAGCATTTGCTTTGAATTACAGAATAATCGACGAATCAAAATAGATACAAAAGAATGAAGTTAAAGTCCAAGTTTGGGTGTATCATATTGATGCCACAAATGTTTATCTATACAACCATAATGACAGTCAAATCCCAACATACTCTATCATCATTAAGCTATCTGGTAAACATTTTTGAACCATCATCATTGCCAAAAACATTCCCAAACGATGAAAATGCCGAATATCACACTAAACGTCCTATGTCCGATTACTTTTCAATCAACATACCATTGGATCGGGCTATGAATGGTTATGTTTCTAATAAGCTCCATAAACATTGGTACTCCTAACTTTTCTTGTTTGGACATAACTTTTTGAGGCTGAAATGTAATTAGGCATTAAAAGGTCAGGGACATTTTGGCATGTTGAAAGTTTGAGAATGTTGTTGGGCTAATAATAGGCCAGAAATGTTTCGGTAATTTTACCCTAAATTATAGCCTCTTAAGTTTTGATCAAATGACAAATCACATGTTATATATTTCATCTACAAAAAGAAAATAAAAAAATCACAATAAATGGCATTGCAATCAATACCTAATAGTTCCAGTGAATTTCTCCCTCACAGATTTGGACCCACGCACATTATATCGGCCGATGCCATTCTGCTCATCACTTTCGTCACCTACCAATAAACAAATAACAACAAAATCTACCAAATTTCACAAAATTTCCACACAAAAATTACATTCTAGCCCTAATTTTGCCAGTAAGATCCTCATAACTATCAAAAAAAATAGAGACATATATAAAAAATTAAAACGAAAAAAAATGAATACTCGAGCGATGACGACGGATCCTGGTTCAGGGACGGCGCCATGGGATTTGTGGCCAACGACTTCCACCGTCGCTCTCTGCAAAAAAGAGTAGAAAAAGAAATTTAAAGAACGAAACTTGCGAAAAAAAACCCAACCCTAACAACCCAAAGAGAGAAAGAAGAGATGATGAGGGGTTCGGTTTACTAACCTTGTCAGCGGAGCCGGGCTGCGGCGGCACGATCGTGCGGTGGCCGGTGAGCGAAGCGTGGATGTTGCGTCCGTTGGGGGCGAGGTACGCTCCTCTGCCGGCGATCAGCTCGGTGGAGTCTCCCAATATCTCACCGGGGGTGACCACATCCTTGTTTCCTTCAACTTCCATCGCCATGATTCCTCGCTCGCTTGCTTCTTCCCTCTCTCGCTCTCTCTCTCTCTCACCCCGCTGCGCTTGTGCGAATGAAGCAAAGAGCGGGCGGCGAAAAATTAAAAAAGGAAAAAGGGTTCCCAATATCGGGACTCTTTTTCTTCGCTCACGGCACGTGCGTATCACGGGCGCTAGTTTTATGTCTTGGTCTACGCAGAAAATACTAGCCTTACTCGTTCTGGCTTCAAATACTAAATAAAAATAACAGTTTTATTTCTTGTTCTACACAAAAAACTAGTATTTTTTTTCCAATTGTCTTTTTGAGTTCAAGTGAGTAAATTATCGAAACAAAGACCAAAATGTAGAACTTTTCACAATCCAATCCCACTTTTTATGTGCTGAGCAAAGTCTTGATGAAAAGAAAAAGTATCATAAAAGCTAATGACTGCCACAACAAATAGTTTGAACTCGTACAACAGGAGTTACAGAAGTATTCTCTGTAGCAACGGCTACTCACGCCGTATTGACCGCAAGCAAGCCCTGAACAAACCACGCATATCAAAGTCATTACAGCGCGAGTGTATAAGGTCAACGGTGCAATTACAGCGTATCTGCAAGGGAATGTTACTCTCGGGCTCAATACTCACAGCAACACCACCAACAGGCGAGAACCAAATAAGTCACACTACGCCGAGTGTACTCAATACATCTGTTAGAGCCAAAACGGAGCAAGGCGTGGATCTGTTCGCCAAGGCAGACCACTGCGAGCACCCAAAGCCGGCAATTGGCAGCTGCCTGCAACCATAAGTGACCGAATGGTTAGAGGAGAATGAAAACACCTCTGCTACTGTTTCAAAGATGAACATTTCAGCAACTGAAGTAAATGAAATCTGCAGATGTATATTGGAGAGTGGAATAGGTGCCTACCACTGTTGAGGCAAAAGGCACCATCTTCTCAGGTGGCATGCCTGCACATAAAGCTACAACAAGCCAAACAAAAGGATTGAGTGATCATACCCAACAACACGGAAATTGCAGATATAGCATATTTACTAGATATGACAAACATGCACTGATGCACAGATATGGATGACATCAAACAAGATGCAAAAATTCTAGAAAATGAGATCCGGTACTGCAGTTCTGCAACTGGCTACATTTATCAGTCTAATCTTTCAGCTGTCCCAAAGCATGCATGAAGTAGCAAGGAATATTTTGCAAACTTGAAATAATGCGTTAACACACCGTATAGAACTGCTCCAATAAAAGCATCTCCAGCACCAGTAGTGTCAATTATATCTGTAGGAGGTATGACCTCTGCTGTTCCTATTAACAGTCTCCCACTGACTGCACCAATTCCGTCTGTTTTAATTCTCAGGCTAGACTGAAATAAGAAAATGGATTATAAGTATCATCCTTGTATATTGTATTACATAACCAGGTTAAAGAAACATGGAAATTTACAAGGAGTTGAACTCGTAAAAAGTTATATTTGAAAGTAGTCATCTGGAGGTTAACAAAGTTCTTCTCTGAGAATATTGGAAGTTATAGGAGTTCATTGTTCATCTGTTATGCCAGATCTTGCAAAAGAGAGAAGATTGTGGGTGTGCATGTGCGCGGGTGTGGGGTTTTAGTTGGGGCTGGGATGGGGAGTTGCACATGTGCATGCATATGAGTGACAGACTTGTGCCATCTGATGTCATACCTTCGATGAAATGCACATGGGAATTGTAGAGCTTGGATCAACTTTTTGCTTTAGTGACTCAAGTAAGCTCTCTATATCAGCTTCCTCCTCATCTGAACTATCTACATCGGGAAACATAAGAGAGTTAGAGGATTCTGATACAGATGAACAAGGTTAGTGACATCTCATCCTCTCACTCGAAATGTTTATGTCCAATTGAACCATAATACCAACGAGAGGATAGGCTATACTCACCTTCTATGCTTCTCTCAAGCATTATGCAACCTCTCTCTCCAAGGGTCACAATAACAAACTTGATATTAGGCAATCTCAGAAGCATGGATACTAATGCGCTTGGAGTAGATGGGGCTGCTGTCCATTGCTGCATAGTAATATTGCATTGGATGATAAAATCAGGAATCACTTGTGAAGGTAAATTGCTGTGATATTAAAATAAACACTTTGTGGATGCGCATATGATATATACACCATTAAATTCAAGCAAGCTATGTACTAGCCATATTAACTACTTTACGCCACATGACCTAAATGGCAATGAAGCAGCTCACTACAGAAGGAAGAACGAACCTAGCTCCACTAGTTTGACTGAGAAAGTAGAAAATATGTAAGTTCCAGGATTCAGGCCTTCAACTGACAAGTGTGAACATGAAGGTAAATTGAAGAAGCAACTGAGAAGTATGTAAAGAATTGTCTTAAGGTTATTGCACCGTGTAATTTTTTGGCAACGATGAATGAGAAATAGACATCTCCATGAAATTTCAAAAGTAAAATCTCCTAGTCCCTTTCTAGTTTCCACCAAAAAGTAGAAAGAAAAAAAGAAAAGAAAGCAAGACAGGAGCCTTTAAGAATTCCTTATCAATGTTAGCTCAAGAATTGAGCTAATTCTTACTAACTCTTGGCAAATGACTAAAAATTGGCAAGAGGTAGCAAGTAATGATGAGTTTGGAATTAGACCAAAACCATCTTCAAAACCACCCTACTCAAGAGTTGCTAATTTCATCAAAATGTTGGAACTAGCTTCTCTCTCTCTCTCTCTCTCTCTCTCTCTCTCTCTCTCTCCTCTCTCTCTCTCTCTCTCTCTCTCTCAACTCCTAACTCTAGCTAAATCTTATTCTAACCAAACAACACAGAAAACCCAATTCCTAACTCTCTTCTAGTTCTCTTCTTCCAAGGAATAAATCCTAATTCCTAGCTCTACTTCCCAAACACAGAAAGGAGCAGGCTCCAGGGTGCAAACCTGGAGACTGAAGATCCTCTCTTATGCTCTTTTCCTCTTACTTACTGTGGCCTTCAGAACCTGGGCCCATAAACAGGAGGCTCTTATTATCTGTACGGGCCTAGCCTTAGGTCCAAAAAGTTTTTTTCAAATATAATTTTAGGACAATCACTGCATGAATTATCATTTGGACACAGAAGCCAGTATGATGTTTATCATGTTTAACAGAAGAGTGAAGAAGAAAAGCCATTCTGCACAAAACCAACACATAGAGGAAAGCATATTATATAATAATCTATCTATAAGTTAATTACAGGCTTCAAGCTTATAAATTATTCACAAGATAACATCCATCAAAGTTAAGAGCTTTCTTGCCTGTGGAAATTTTTCAGAGCAGACAACATATGTTGCAAGGCTAAGAAGTTCATCCAAACCCTCTCTCTTTCTTTCTGCATCGAGTAAAATAGGTATTTTCCTCTGGGCTGCCTGCACTGAAGGATTCCAGAAGTATGGATTATTTGAGTGAAAAGAAGCGGGAGCACATTACTCTCAGGAGAGAAAAAATATGACACAGTCACCAGCTGGTCCCATATCAAACTTAACGATTTCACTGAAAAAAGTTCGACAGCCAAGGTAATGTTACTATCTATATTCTATAAAAAAATACTGATGCATTGACTATGTAACTATTAGTTCATAACACCTGGGTGAGACTAGATATTACTGTCAATTATTATGCGGAGTAACATATTTAAACAGTTCTACCAGATTAGAATTGTTTCAAGAAACATATAACTTGCAATTTATGTATGTCAGTTAATTTTTCCAGTCAAGTAAAAACCAAATGAAGAGACTGAACGAGAAATGTTAAACTTAGGTCAGCAGTGTTACACTATTTATGTGCTTTCCCAATCAGAAATTTTTTGGCATTGAAATACTGTTGGTAAGCAATTTTCAACTTTTGAATATTGTGATTTTCACTGAAACAGTGAGCTTATGGAGAACGGTGATACATTATTAAAACTGTAAGAACAATTTTGACTAAGATGAAAATTACCTCTCGTGCAACAACTAAAGCAGTTTCATGCAATCTCACATCAAAGTATACCATATTCGCTCCGTCTAACGCAGAAAACAGTTTTGACTGGGAAAGCTCTTCCGGTACCATTGCAGGGTAACCAGGGGTATGAATACAAGTTCGAGTTTTCCTGGAATAAACAAGAATATAATCTTTTTGTAAACATAAGCAAAATAGTATATTTTGGCAAGTTCAGTTTGTAAATATGAAGGCTTAACAAACTAGAAGACTAAAGACTTTGCACATCACATATATCATAATTTACCGACACCAAAATCAGATCCTATCTCTTAAGTCAAGCATTTTTAGGGTGTCTAGTGTTGCTTTATTTATAGTTTAAAAGGACTTATCCAAAATTACTTCATAGAAAATAACTCTTATATAGTCCAGTCATTTGGTATTCTAAATTTTAATTGTTATCAAGAAAGAAAGATATTGGAAATGGATTTGTTGGAAGCAATTCAGATAATAATTTTTTTTTTTTGTGGTGTGGTGGTTTTTTTTTTTTTTTTTTTTTTTTTTGGGGGGGGGGGGGGGGGGGGGGGGTGATGGCGTTTGGATAATAATCATAATAGTATTGAAATTTTCAAGGGAGAGGTCACACTGTGTGAGTGGGAAAGTACATGATAAAAATTAGGAAGAGAAATGAGGTCACAAGGGGGGTTTATGCTTTCGCTGTAGAGATAAGCATCTTTAAGCAAAAACTTTATCATCTCCCTTTTTTTTATTTTGGGAATTAGTCCTTAGGCTTTTCATTTATAAACAGTGCTGTCATTTACATCCATCGCCAAAGAAGAGCAAAATGAATACCCTTTATCACAGGTCATCCAAACACACTTTAACAACCAAACGGAATCAGATCACAAGTGGTGAGAACATAAGAATGTACTTCTAGCTTCAAATGAAACAAAAGGTTCTTACGTCTGACTGTCAACAATTACATAGGTAAATGGTGAATTCCCTCCTCTGACACCTGAAATAGAAAGCATTTGTCAGGAACAAATAAAAGAAATGACATTTGATACTCTTTAATTCTTTATTTTACATTAGAAACCACAATTATTTTAGAGGGTTCACGGATTAATCATCCCCTGATAAGGAATATAAAACAATATTGAAAATATACACATGGTTCAATTTTCTCCATTGTTTCCATATGTACAATGCTGTAATATGCAGCAGAGTCACACCACACTAAGTGAAGCTTTTACATATATTTCCTCCAGGAATGAAATAGAGTCACACTGTTTGCAACATCTGTTTGAGGAAATAGTTCACAACAAATGTGGGGTGTTTTCTTCTTTTTGGTCCAAGTTATCTCCTATCTTATTTCGTGTTTGAACACATGGCATTAGAGCCCATCCTGCTGCTGTGATCTATCATCAGCTTATATCCAGTCTTAGCTCAGCTCTGAATTCTAGTAACATTAGCTCTGTGATTCTGATCTCTCCCGCCTATGGCCTATTTCAAAAAAAAAACGTCCGTTCACCATCTCCTACTCGAATCTTAAATTGACATGCTACCCTGGGCGGCACCAAATTCTGATCACAAGAGGTGCAGATTTGTTTTTCTCAAAATATGTCTGCAGTCTACCTACACTCTGCGCGTTGGCTTTAATTATTGTTCTAATTTCATGCAGTTAGGTTCCAGTTTATTATGCTGATCCAGCTCAGAAGAAAGAACCTACTATGTAATCTTAATTAACCCCTTGATATCTTTTCAAGGAAGACCAAAAACTGATCAGTCTTTATTCATTACGATTGTAGAGGTTTCTACAAAACTACTATTTAAATACAAATGAAAATGTAAACGTAAATTATAAGAAATTCTATACAAAAGTCCAGCGAGACAAAATAGCTTCCAATGTCTTCTACATGTAACATGATCACCTGGTTACGTTGTCTTCAATGAGATTAGGCTATTGTCAAGACTTCATATCCATTTTATGCTGACAAACATGGTGACATACTCACTGGACCTAATACATATTCAAGTCAGTTGCCAATTTTATCCATGACATGTATTTGGCTGTAAATTTTTTATTACTTTTACAGTTTACATTGCCTCTACCTCTTTACTAAAGCAAGGACTCAAGCTAAACACCATTATCTTTTCGTGACACCGAAACACCAATTATCTTACTGACAAACTGATGTGATTAGGCACACAGGGAGCGCGTAGGTATAATTGTACAAATGGCATCATTTATTTTCTCATTATTTTTGAATGTACAGTGTTGTAATCTGACTAACGAGTACATTCATGAGACCATTCCGCATACATTCCCCTTGGAAGGAGACAGCGTCACATAGTTCAAAACAACAGTCGGAGATTCTTTCATCTATGCTACTTTTGCTCTCTTCTCCTGTTCTTTATTTGATTACAAAATGAGAAATTCAGTTGACTACTTTTTCCCTTCTTTTTTGGATGAAAAAGGATTAGCTCAAAGAGATCACATTCCAATATCACACTTGACTAAAAGTGACAGCCATGTTCCCACCAAGTATGTACGTATGTAGTTAGCTAACTTCCCATATATATCTATGCAATATGCATCACTGCTGTCCATATAAAGGATTTTGTAAGGTTCCACCAAACATCAATTGTTCGTCACTGGACTGATCAATTCCTTTTGTTCTAGAGTTATCGGTGGCTGATCCATTTCTATTTATGAAATCAGCCAATCTCAAAACAGAAAAACAAGCATATGAGCTTTCATATATATCAAATCTTACTACTACTAAATGAATGAGCCAAACAGCCCAACTGGTTGTTTAAATCCAGTATCAATTTCTGCTACTCAAGAATTTGTATCCAGGTAAAAGTTTTAAACGATAATGTGCTCGTGAAGAGGCACAAAAACAGCTTACCACCATGAAAGAAGTATCTACACCATCTCTTTCGAGCTCTGCAAGCACATTCCTTCCTTGAGCATCACTAGCAACCTAAAGACAATACCAGCGGACAAATGAACATTCTTAGTTTTGTTTTTTTTCCCAAAAAAAACATAAGACATGATTTTTTCCCCAAAAAAGACGAACCTTTGAGATAACCTTGGTTTCAGGCCCAAACGGGCGGCGCACGTCAGAGCATTCCCAACATTTCCACCTCCTTCCACCTGAATACATAAGTTTTGGCAAATCAATCAGATTTTCAATTAAAGATTTCAAATTTGTTCTCAAAATTACAAACAGACCTTCAAGCTCGTGCTTCGGATCTTATCATCAGGTTTGGGGAACGCTGCCACAGTCGCCAAGAAATCAACGTTCACCGCTCCGCAACCCAACTGACAACCCAAAATTAAACAAGGGGCAAACTGAAAAAAAAATGGTCAGCAAAAATTGAAATCTAGGATTTTTATTCGCACCACGATACGGTTATCTGGAGTGGAGGAGGAGCAGTTGACTCCGACGACGACGACGACGACGACATCTCGGCCCTGATAAAGAGTACAGAGTGTAGTAAAGGAAACTCACAGGGGGGGAATTTGCAAAAGGCGCTGAGATACTACCTTGGGATGAGTCTTGGACTGTGAGAGTAGAGGTTTGGGCGGAGAGAGTGAGGCGAGGTGAGCATCATCTTCCTCCTCTCTTTTTTTTTTTTCCCTTAAAAAAAAAATAATTTTTGGCGTTTTTTGGAAAAATGCGGTAGTTGCTGATTTGAGCTGCGGTCGTTTTTAAACTGGATCAAGTTTTCATGAGATCCGTGAGGATAGCAGAGCAAAAATGGGCCGGGCCGGGTCGGGTTCTGTACCCCCAATATGAAGTTGGGCTGGGCCACAATCAAATTTGTATCTGGACCGGGCTTTTTTGAATTTTACTCAATAAACCAATAAGTTATGACACATACGTAAGTCATATATTTGAGCCATCATTTTATTGAATTTTTTATTAGTTGTGACATTATCATCTCGGATTCTATAAGTCATGCATCCAAAAAAAAACATGGTTCTCGTTTTATTTGAAATTTGTTTATTTTGTGAAAAAAAAGAAAAAAATCTAAGTTCTAAGGCTACTCACTTTGTCACAATTGTTTCGCATCTGAGTCAGCATTTACTTGAGCTTACCACTTCTATATCCGTTACGAGATAAAAGTCAACCGCCTCTCTTTGTTTAATCACTGCAGCTCGGAGTCATTTTTATCAAATGTATAGTTTGTGTCAGTTAAAAAGTACACACTATTTTGGCTGTGATTCTTCTTTCAGCGTGACAAAATACAAGAAAAAAAAACAGCTTGAAGGTTGCATGGGACCAAACAATTAAAGTTGATAGAAGAATCAGAGAGGGGTCCATTGGCAGCCTGAAATCTTGGATCAAGCCCAATAAATTAAGCTACAGGGATTAAGAGATGAGGAGGACAATGATCATAAAGTGTAATGAAATAGAGAGAGGGACCATATTTATCAACAAATAGAGAGACAATGGCCAAAGAAGAGGAGACGAGGAGCAAGGACTCTCAAAAAGGGGCTCGGGTTGGCTCTTTCGCGCGAAGGGTCATATCCTTGCTGTCGGCCGTTTATTATAACTGACGAACAACAGCTCGAAAGGTAAAAGAGAAAAATAAAATTTGTGTTTTGTGAGGATGCTGTCGGTCGTTTATTAGGGCCTGTTTGGTTGTCGTAACTGGCCGTAATTCGTAGCTCGTAATTGATAAAGTCTTTTACAGTTGTAAATGAGTTACATGTAAGTTTTATGGTGTTTGGTTAGTAATATAAAGTTGTAAGTGAAAAAGTGTATTGTGTTTTACGATATTTGGTTGTCGTAATGTCTAAGTCGTAAGTGAAAAAGTTGACCACAAAATTAACTATTTGGTGATTTAAAAAGTTTTAATATTGCAAAAAAATATTAAAAATGCTGAATATTAAAAAAAATAAATATTAACATAAAAAAAATAATACAAATTTGCATGACCACAAAATTAACTGTAACTGGACTGTAAGTGAGTGGTAATTGGGTTGCAAGTGAGTGATAATTCGGTTATGTAAGTCTTTTACGAATTACGGTCCAAACAAACGCCGTAGTTGTAACTGGATTGTAAGTCATTTACGAATTACGGGCTTTTACGCGAAACAAATAGCCCCTATAACTGACGAACAACAGCTCGAAAGGTAAAAGAGAAAAATAAAATTTGTGTTTTGTGAGAATGGATGACCTAGAATGCGAAAGACGATCACGGATCCTTCACGCGAAAGAGCCAACCAAGCCCTTAAAAAAACAAAATGAGTCACTCATCACATGGGGGTCTTCCATCTCTGCTGCCTCTTAGCACCAAATCATTATATCAGGCCCTACTACTGACTACTGACCTGTTTGCACTGGACCTGGGTCCAGCCTGAATCAGGACCCACACATCATAAATTTCCATTCACTTCTTTCCTTCCTTTTTTCCCCAATAGAAACAGCAATAAATATCTCTGATGCTTTATACTGTACTGCCCCCGAGTAGAGAGGAAGTGTTGAAGTACAAAAATATGTTACAAGATCTAATACAATTTCTTTTTCTCAAAATGACTCTTTATAGTTATAAAGTTCCGTTGGAGTTTTAGATATAAGGGTATACACAAGTAGATTTGCATGATCTATATACCAACTTGATATAGCAAATGGTTATGGAGTTGTGAGTAGAAAAGCATAGGATACATAAGTTATTAAGAGTTATCTTTTCGAGTTAATCGGTGGGTGAAAAGCAGTGCGTTCTATTAATAAGTAGTTAACAAAACAAAAATACAAGCGAGAATGAGTTATCACCCAAACAAAATAACTTGAGTCAGTAAGTTAGCACGTAACTCTCGCCAAACACACAGACAAAAGTTAACCTGTAACCATTGTTTAGGAGTAGAAAGTAAAGTAAAGGAGTTACATGGTATAAGAAAATTTCAATAATTGAGAGTAAGATCACTTTTATTCTTAGAACTCATCCTAATACGATTTACATAGACCCCAATGTGAGTTGGTGCTCACACTGGATTCTATAAAAAGAAAAAACTTAAAAAATATGTATTGTAATTTAATATTTTTATTTAATATCTACCTTATATAAAAACCTAATGGTTGTAAGTAGAATCACATTTGATATGTAACTCAGATGGTAAGATTTCATAATGGGTTATTGGGCGTCATGAGTTGAAATCATACACTGTCTTTTTTTTCACTTGAAGTTCTTTTATCTTTTACTTTAAACATTAACATTATTCCACCTACGGGTCTGTTTGGATTTAAGGAATTGGTGTGAAGTGAGGAAGTAGGAAGTAAGATTTATTTCCTTTAGGAAAAGGGAAATGAGTAGTAAGTTTTTTGTGTTTGGATGATTGTTGGGAAGTGTGGTTTGGAAAATGTTTTGTCGTTTCCGGTGTTTGGATGGTAATGAAAAGTGGAAGTGGAAAAGTTGACCACAAAGTTGACCGCAAAATAATATTAAAATAAAAATTAATTAAGAAAAATAAAAAATAAATTGTAATTAGAATGCAAGTGAGATTTACATGACTAAAAAATTAACTGTTTTATGCTATAACTTATTATAAATGAGATTTACATGACCACAAAATTAACTGTAACACTCTGGAAGTGAGAAAATGGTTGTGTAAAAGAGAGATGAAAAAGGGAAAAGGGGGTTTTCTTATTTTCCTTTTCCGGTGTTTGGATAGATAGGAAAATGAGCAATTATACTTTCCCACTCCTAACTTCACTCCAATTCCTTACATCCAAACACACAATGAAATATTATTGCGTGCCTCCACCAAAAAGATACCAATCTTAAGGACACAGTGCCTTAATGTCCATTTGACCTACTAATTTAATACCCCATGGTCCTGCAGGAAAAATTAACCATGCCAAGTAGTTGAAACTTGATGAGACAAAGGAGCACAAGGGGACAAGCATCAGTCTCTTTCAGTAGGGGAATCCCAAGCAGAGCAAGTAATCTAAGGTCAGCGTCATATGGTCATCTTATTTGTCTCTTTGCTCATCAGTGAGTTGATGGGCAATGCAATATTATTTGAGTACAATAACAGTTACAGTAGCTAACTGGATCAAACGGGTGTTTGGTTGTAAGGAAGAATAGGAAAATATAATTGTTCAATTTTCTATCTATTTAAACAAAAGAAAAAAAAAATAAAAAAACTCTTTTTTTTTTTCCTTTTATATAACAATTTTATCACTTTCAGAGTGTTACATTTAATTTGTGGTCTATCAAATCTCATTTGTAATAAGTCGTATCATAAAATGGTTATTTTTTTGATTATATAAATCTTACTTGCATTTTAATTACAGTCCATTAATATTATTTTGCGGTCAACTTTGTGTTCAACTTTTTCAATTTCACTTCTATATTACCATCCAAACACCAAAAAGACATAACATTTTCTAAACACACTTACCAATAACACCCAAACACCGAAAAACTTACTAACTAATTCTCAAGTTTCAAATGGCACTATTACCGCTTCCTCATTTCTTCACTTCCTCACTTCCACCCTTAACCTAACAGGCCCTAAGACACAAACCAGATTTTGAAGGAGAAAAAAGAGCATGTCACGAAATGAGAAACTTCTAAGAGCTTTGGTTTGGAGTGAAAGTGAAGAACTGAAAAAATAAGAAAGTAGTAATAGTTTTTTTGGAACTTAAAAATTAATTAGTAAAATTTTCAGTGTTTGGATATTGTTGAGAAGTTTGATTGAAAATATTATGTTTTTTCAGTGTTTGGATGTTAATGTTAAAATGAAAATGAAGAAGTTGGCTTCAAAGTTGATCGCAAAATAATATTAAAATAAAAATTAATTAAGAAAAATAAAAAAATAGATTGTAATTAGAATGCAAGTGAGATTTACATGATCATAAAATTAACTGTTTTGAGTTACAACTTATTACAAATGAGATTTACATGGCCACAAAGTTAACGGTAGCACTCAGAAAGTAAAGAAAAGGTTGTGTAAAAAGGAAAAGAGAAACAGTATTTGGATAGATAGAGAAGTGAGAAATGACACTTTTCTCATTTCTTTACTTCCGTCGATTTCCTTGAAACCAAACAACGCCGTGACCAAAACTGTGATTTGTGAAATCCACATCATTAGCAGAAAATGTCAAAAGACAATGCTACCTATTAAGTAGTGTAGCCTTTGTAGGCCAGTGGTGGATCACCCATACGCATCCATGATCAAAGCTAAGCCACCAGCCTCTGACAATAGTGTTTAATCATTAAACAAAGATGGGTGATTAACACTAATTGCGTTTCTAATCTCCAAATTAAGGGAGATTAAAAAACTTAAGGGACTAAAATATTTACTTGGCGACTGTCATTGCATCGCTGTGGATGTGAGCGGAGGAATTCTTCCATGTAGCCGCTATACGAATTGCTGCGAGCGCAGCTTCCACAACCAATGGATTCGACGACTCGACTTTCCCATCGCCTAAGGAAATAATAATCAGCCCCCACCACTCAACAAAACCATTCATGTTTTCCTGTTTTAGACTAGTTATTTTTTGATCATGTAAATCTTACTTACAGTACAAGTAGTTAATTTTTTGTCGTCATGCAAATCTGTATCGCAAACAATTAATTGTTATTAAATTAATATTTTTTAATTATTAGATTAGTTTTTAGATTATGAGAAATATTTTTTAATTATTAGATTAAAACTTAATTTTTAGATATTTTTTAATTATTAGATTAGTAGTATTCAATATAAAAATAATATTTTTAATAAATAATATTTTTTAATTTTTGTATTTAATATTGTTATTTTTTAAATTTAATAATATTTAATATTAGATTACTATTAATATTTTAGTTATTCTCATTAATAATATTTTAGTATTTTTAATTTTTACTTTTTTTAAATATTTTTAAATATTTAATATTTTTAGTATTGATTTTAAATTTAATAATTACATTTTTTATTTTTTACTATTTATTATGTTTAAATCGTCAAACAACTATTTTATCAACTTTTTCTTTTAAGACTACACATTACCAACCAAACACCGTAAAGCATAATATATTTTTTCACTTACAATTTATATTATCTAAAACTCACTTTTAACTGTAATAAAATTTGCCATTTACTGCAACTTAAAACAACCAACAGTAGAAGAAACAAACATGTCCCTGCGTTTACTGTTACGCTCCATTTTCATCCAACCATAAATTTCACCAAAAACGTACAAGGGACGCAAAAGCCACACATTGCATGATTGATGATACGTCATCATCATCATCTTCCTCAACTCACCGTCAATTCCTCTCCCCTTTTAGTTCTCCTCTCTCTCTCTCTCTCTCTCTCTCTCTCTCTCTCTCTCTCATTGTGAGCAGAGTTTGACCCCATTACGCCCCTTGTCACCTATATTTATTGCCCACCCTTTATTTCAACGAACAAGCCAGTCCAACACCCCAACCATCACAAAAACTTGTAGCACGAGATCCCCCAGCTTCCAATTATCCCCGCAGCTCCCTCCTCATCTCAACAGAATCATCCCCAACAAATCCAAACTCTGTTTGATTGAGTCCAGCAGAAACCGAGCAATGGGCATTGCCATAAGCAAATGCTGCACAAACAAGCACTGCGACACCCCTTTACAATTGGAAGCGAGGATCCAAGCCCTTGAGGAAGAGATCGGCAAGCTGGGCCAGCAGCGAGAGCGAGAAGCCACGAGCACGGGCTGAAGGAGGAGGAATGGCGCCGAGAGAGGAGCAGGCTCAGGGATGAGGCGGCGAGGCTGAGGAGGAAGCTGGACGAGGACGAGGAGAGGATTCGGAGCCTGGAAGGGGAGCTCGTCGTGAGCAGGGAGAGCGAGTGCAAGGACTGGCAGCACTGGCTGGGGACGGAGTGCCTGGTGGAGCGCATGAAGGAAGAGCAGGCGCAGAGGGAGGCCGCCGTCGAGAAGTGGAAGCAGCTGTATCTCACCATCAAGACCGAGCTCGACGATCTCATCCTCAGGACAAGATCAGCACAAGGTAAACACAAATTCACAACTCCTCAAATAAAACGCAATCTTCAGTTGGGTCAAAAAGTCAATATTGCACAAAAGAAAATACTGTAAAATCTGACTCAATTTATCGTAATCGATTAGTTAATATGTGATTAATCGTACTCTAAAACACAGAAAAAAGTTACTTGCAGTAACAGCTGCAAAGTGTGTGGATTGGTTTCTTTTTCAATGTTTGGGCAAGCAAGGTGGAATTTTAGTTAAGCCCCCCATTCTTTGTAGTTCACATTTTTAAGGTTAGATCCATATCACATAAATTGAATCAAAAGCTCTCACAGTAGCTGTCACTCACATGCAATCTCATGTGTTTTTCTGATTGATTTGTACCTGGGTACTGATTTTATTACACAGTGAGTCAGCAAGATGAATCTTAATTTCTCAGAATAAAGAAGAGAGAGAACAAAACACAAACAGCTTTTTAGTACAGAAGAGACTCTTTCAGAGATTGTTTTCTGAGTGTGGGATTTTTTTTTCCCGTAGGTGACTCACATGAGAGCACAGCGTCACCGATAATTGTAGGCTAGCTATTAACTGCTACAGTTTAAAAATTTTCAAAAAAATGGGGGAAATATGAGCACAGTCAATCACTGTCCACTTTATTTCCTTTGTCTTTTTACTCAAGACCTAATTTAAAGACTAATTTTTAGCCAAGATGCATGTTACATTTTGCAGTCCACTTATGTGATCCCTAGAAGGAAGGCAGCAGACATGGAAAGCTTTCACTCTTTTCTCCTATTTTGGTGTTCAAACTAAATTCATGTGTGTTTAATAAGCATAACAAATACACAACAAATTGTAAAAGAGTATACATAAGATTACAACTTTACAATAGAAATATCCACAAAAACATAGGTGGTTTCTTTGAACACACATATACGTAGCCTGCATCTAGTAATTTTAACATGGAAAAACTTAGTCCTTACTTCAATGTTCCAAACTCTCTTCCACATTGAGGGGCTCGATTATTTTTATGATTCACGACACACAATCAATTCTAAAATAGTACAAATACGAGACAACTTTATGATAAAAAGTTAAAGTATTTATATAGTTTAATCATAAATAAGAGGGTCAATCCGGCGTTGACACACGTACTGATCCTCTTATAATATGTTATGTGTTTGGGCCTCACACACATATTATAAGAGATTATAAGAGTTCCAATCCACGTGTCAATACCGGATTGACCCTCTTATTATATGTGTGTGTGGCTTACACACATGAACTGAATCCTATGATAGGCGCGGTCATAGATTCAGAGCGAGTAAAACTGATACAATTATTTCTTTTTTGTAGGAGGTCGATTTGGGTTGGGAGCAGAACAAGGACTGGTCGACCGGCTGCAGATGGAGGTGATGGCGAAGGAGGAGACGGTTGAGGTGCTGCGATCGCGCATCTCGTCCATGGAGAAGGAAGGGCTCAAAAGAGAGAGGGAGGTTGACATCCTGAGGCAGAGCCTGAGAATCCTCAAGAGCAGTAAAAGGAATGGCATGAGAAGGAGGAAACTGCACAGACGCTGGCTCTTGTGATTAATTGGTTATATATTTATATATATATAAGCTTGGAGAATAGCAGTTGTGACATAAAAAAAAAAGCATATGAAGAATGTACTCTATCTTCTACTTTTTTCAGCAAAGCTAGCTCAGTTAGCACCATTATCATCTCAAAAGCACGCATGACATCAATATGACTGCTTACAATCAACGGGATGCTGTATCAAACGAAAGTTTGGAGAGAAAATTTATGGAGAAAAAATCAGATTCAGAGAGTGAATGAAAAATATTCATCCTGCATTTTATAATCGTCTGAAATTGGCTCTCATTAGATACGGATGCATGCAGACAGATTGAGCGTAGAATCAGATAAAGAATTATCGAACTAGACAAAGTTATATAAATGCAATGCATCCACACGTATCAGAGTCATAGAACTCTTTAAATTTTTCTCCCTTTAAACTTTATAGTCTTGGTTATGTCTAGGATAAATAACAGCTGGGTCACATTTTTCGAAGTTTTCTGTCCAATAAAACCTTTGTTGCTGGTTTCTAGCCGAATGAATTGGGCCCAAGGGTACTGCCAGCTCCGGGCTGAAGTTATTTGCAGCCCCATTTTTCTCCTATTGAATATCTTCACTGTGTCTGAGCTCACAAAAGTTAACATACAAGTTAGCATTAAATTTTATCTTTTATGGGAGCTATGTTGAAGTGCTAGTTACATCTCAAATATAAAGCTTCTTTGTCCCCCGCAGGTGACATTTCAGTCAGGTGTTGGGTTCGTAAGATCTCCACTCACTCACAGATCGTCGGGTTCGAGCTCTCACACCGTGCGTGACATTTGGGTGCTTTCATGCGCTTGCTTACTGACTATCACACACACATAGCCTTTTTTTTTTTTTAATAACCTTTTTAACAAAAACTCCATGTAGCTCGGTATTCAACGTGACACCTAACAATGAGGCAAACCTCATTGACTCTTCTAAATATGAAATCCTGCTATTTTTGATCTATACTACTTCATGCTCAAATTAACTCAAAACAGAGTGAAATGTGGTATTCGTTGTAGATACGGTTTTGAACATTGACGTCGATTTTATATATTATTTCTTTCAGTGTACTTATATTAGTACACAACATAATCCATGAACCATTTTCTATAGGAGAGTTCATATTTGACACACTGTTTTATTTGTTTATTTGTATATGAATTGAAAAACAAAAAAGGAATAGAACAAATCTATATTTTTACTATAATCAACAGACAGTACATACAATTAATTGATGTGATGCTAGAATCGGGAGATTCAAAGTCTTTCGCTTGTTTGGTAAGTGTTTCGTTGGTTTGACTGTAAAGTTGATATTTTCCTATTAAATATAAATATATATTAGGTTAACGAGTTGTTGAAGGAAGAAAAGGACAAT
>JAVJIF010026892.1:0-63506 GCA_038442645.1 Agave tequilana | reverse complement strand
AGCAGTGTGATTTTGAGTTAATTAAATGTGTAGGAATTATGTGTAGGATTGCATGATTAAATTGCATGATCGATGTAAGATTTTAATAGTAATTGATGTATGATTGTGTAGTATTTTAAGTTTAATTGATGTAGGATTTTGATAGTAATTGATATATGATTGTGTAAGAATTTGAGTTTAATTGATGTGTAAATTTGAGTTTAATCTTATCTCAATAATTTGTTGAATGCTTTTCTTTGGCATAATATTGTTGTGTTGTCGTTGTGTTTAAAAATTAGAGCAATATGACTTCGAAAGAAGGTTCTTCAAGTGGTCCGGTGGATGATCATGCACCTCTTTGAAAGTTTGTAACAAAACCGAAAAAATTGGAAGGGGAGGAAATTGAAGTGAAAATATAGTTATTGCCTTGAATCATTCAATGGATCATATTCAAAAATCAAAACACATCTTATGCGGATAAGCGAACAAGAAATAAAGATGTGTGCAATGGTTGAACCCCACAACATAAGAGATATGACAAAGAAAATAGAGCAAGCGAAAATGAGATTAAAAGCTTCTATAGCTAGGAACGTAACATTGCCAATATCTTCAACAACAAGTGTAGCTAGCGGAAGTGCAAGTGATCCAAGTGCACCGAAGAAGAGGAGGGGGTCGACATTATTGATCAAGCATTCAATAAAGAGGCAATAGATAATTAGATTGCTTATTGCGAGGATGTTCTATACCGGGTGGATTGTCATTTAATTTGACAAGGAATCCATGGTATGTCAAGGCATTTAAATTTGCCGCAAACAACCAATTGTCAGCTACAAACCTCCGACTATAACTCTTTGAGGACCACTCTCTTAAAACATGAAAAATCTCACAAGGAGTTGATGGAGCCCATCAGGCCACATAAAAGCAAAAGGGGTCTCCATTTGTAGTGATGGGTAAGTGGATGCGCAAAAGAAATCTCTCATTAATTTCATGGCGGTCACCAAAAGTGGCCTGATGTCTCTGTACTCCGTAAATGCCGACAGAGAAATGAAAAACTGACATTACATGGCGGAGAAGCATGAAATTTGCATTAAAAAATTGGCCCTCAAAATGTCATCCAAATCATAACAGATAACGTTTCTGCATGTAATGTCGCTGGTGCTATTATAGAGAGCAATATTATCACATCTTTTGGACTTCTTGTATAGTGCACACTCTGAATATTGCACTTAAGAATATTTTTGCGGCTAAGAATACGGAAGCAAATGTTGTACTTTATGCTCAATGCAGTTGGATCGCGGAGGTCCGAATGATGCCTTGATTATGAAGAATTTTATCATGAATCATTCTATAAGGCTTGCCATATTCAACGACTATTCCAAGATGAAGAGTCTTGTGGTGGCGGAAACTAGATTTACTTCTTGAATTATCATGTTGAAGAGGTTAGTCATCAAAAGAAACCTCCAAGATTCGTTCCTTAGTGATCAATTAAACATGTATAGGGATGAAGATGTGGGACGAGCACAATTTGTTAAAGAGAAAGTCTTAATGATTTGTAATGGGATAAGATAAACTACATCATTGCAGTGTTCTAAAAAAAGGTTTAAGAGGTCGATTAATCGGTCGCTTAAATGTTTTCGGCCTGAAACCGAACAGAACTTGAAGAAAGCGGTCGGATTACTTGGCCAGGCGATTAATTCGCTTAAGTGACGATTAGTGTCTAATCAGTGATTAATTAGTGTCCGTTTAAATGTTATTCAGTCGTTTTCTAAATGGGTTCGAATTTCGAACCCATTAAGCTAATTGAACTCAAACCCGATCCATTGTTACTTTTCTAAATGGAGGTACATTGATGTACTTTTAACTGATTGACATTATTACTTTTTAAATTCCTCTTAATACTAGCAATTTAATTTTTTAAGTTATGTTTTGCTATATCTTTTATAATTTTTTTGAGAGTTTATAGAATTAATATTTGCGTGTTTTAAGTATTATAATATTATATATATTAACATAATAATAAAACGTGTAATTCGTTTAATCACCGTTTAAACCGTTTTAAGCATTATGCGCTCTAGGACCGCACGCGTACTGAAACCGCTTTTTTAAAACATTGCATCATTGTCTTCATCGAGCAAATTTATGACATGATAAGGGTCACCGACACCGATAAGTCATCTCTTTGTTTGGTATATGACATGTGGAATACAACAATCGAGAAGGTTTTAAGTGTATTTATCGACAAAAGAAAATAAAAAAAATGAGCAATCACCTTTTTATAATGTTTGTGCATCAAATCTTGGAGGATCAATGGAAAAATGCCACTTCAATGTTTGGCATACTCTTTGAATCCAAGGTAATATCTAAGTTTATGTATATATTCAATATCTGTAATGTGATTATTCTTTAATGCGGTTATTTTTTATGTTAATAGGTATTATCATGATGTTTGGCTTAATGAGAATATAATCAACAAGCTCCCCATCAAGACGAAAAAATCTCTTCCGAAAGAAGCAAGTGTTTGACGAGATACTATCTCAACCCCGAAGAAAGACGGGTGGCGAGCATGTAGTGTGCTAGATTTCGGGCACTTTTGGTGCTTTTGCCGATCTAGATTTTCTTCCTGATAAAGGATTTGTGGATTCAAAATGTTGGGGCCCTTTATGGTTCATCAACTCCGAATTTACAAGCGTTGGCCTTAAAGCTTTTAGGCCAACCATGTTCCTCCTCTTGTTGTGAAAGGATCCTTTATTCACTCCTTAAAGGGGAATAAAATAACCCCGGCACAAGCGTAAGATCTAGTGTATTGCCTTCTCAAATTAAGAAGAATATAATGAAGAAGAAACAAAGATGTGGGATATTGACGGAGATGATTTTGACTCATTTCAGGATGCTAGTGTTTTAGATTTCGTTACTCTTACTCTTGATGAACCCACTATGGAGGTTGTATTGTTTGTGGATGATGGAGAAGGAGATAATGAAGAAGTCATTAGACTAGCTTCGACTCCATCTTGAGACATATGACGGTAGTTGTAATTTTGTTTTGAACATGTGATGTTAAGTTGTTTAGCATGGTTGATAACTTATGAACTTTTGTTCTTTGGTTGTAATATTGTTATAAATTTATGATATTTTGTAGTCTGTGACTTTGTACAAGTGTTGATTAATATTTTAGTTTGTTAATCACTTGATTGAGATTTTATAAATTTATTTTTATACAATAATAATAATAATAGAATATTTCTTGTCATGTCCCGTATACTTTTTGGATTTTTTTCGTGTCCGTGTCGTGTCCGACACGTGTTCGTGCTTCATACATAGTATATATTGACTCAATAAGAATCAAAATCAAAATGAAATTCCTATTAATTCCTTATCCATTTAAATCCAAGAATATCCAAGGATAAAAACAAACGAAAATCATTTAAAATTCATACAAATTCTGCCCTATACTGAAACACACCCAAATCAATTTAAAACTAATAGATAAATATTCAAATTTGTGGGTACAGCTAAATCCTAACTAAAAAAACCAATTCAAATTTAACCTAAACCTAGAAAAACAAAAAAAAAACTCACTATGTAAATATACGCAAAATTAATTCACAAACCCCTAAAAATCAATCTACTGTAGTAAGGAGAAAGAGGTCGTCACCCAACCAAGCGTTGGAGCTTAATCATCAAAAAGGCAAGTACCTAGTTCCCATTTCCCTTGATTTTAATCTGATAGGAATCACGCCTAGGACTCACCCATGATTCTTCCTATCCATGATTCTTCTCGAATTATGATATAGGAGGAAAATTATTGTGGCCAATTAGTTCAACTAACTTCACGATTTGCATTTTAATCAAGTAATGATGTTCTTGTCTCAGTCTTGATCATTTACATGCAGAATTATGTACCATCACAATCAAAATATGCTTTTGTTTACATTATGATATTATCACTTTTGATAAGGATCCATTTGTTCTTCTATAATGCAGGGTTCAAAAACCCAAACCGAGTCGTATCCGACTCGGCGCGTCGTATTCAACTCGGCGGGTGCCCAGACAAGTACAAGACCCGATTCAACCTACCCTCTCAGTTTCAACCGACTCGGGTCAGAATCAAAGTCGACTCGGCCAAGACCCGATACGAATTGGTCAACTCGACCGGGTCGACTCCGATTCTGGCTCGAGTCGGTTTCCACTGTACACCCGTGACTCGATCCGGTTAAAAGAGAAAAATGAGAAAAAGAGGGGGAAAGGGGGAAAGACTGGATTTAGAGCTTACCTTCGCCCGTCCTCGTCATCGTTTTTCGCCCGCACCATCGTCGTCGCTCGCCCGCCGCCGTCTCCGCCCACCGCCGCCAATCTCTCTCTCCCTCCCTCCCTCGCTCTAGGAGGGAGGGGGAGAGAGACAGAGAGTGTTGGCCCAAGGTTACAATCACCCAGTTTTATGATTTTGATGATAACAAAACATATGTGGTCATTTGTACTAATCAAGTTCAAATGTTTAAGTTTATTTCAGGGTTCTAAGGATTCAAGGAGTTTCTTCCTCTAAAGGAAGGTGTTAGAGACTCAAGAAGACTCAAATATGGGATCAAAGCTTAAAGCACTCAACGTCGCTATTGGAGAAGCCCGGTTGAAGATCTTGTAGTCACCTAGAGTCATGCAAGATATTAGTTTGTTAAAGTGTAAAATATAGTAGTGCTGCGCAAGAAGTCACATACACAAAATACATGATTTCGAAAAATACAAATTTTGGTAGTATTGGTATTTTGCATGTTTGGTTTTGAATCTTTGATACATGTCTCATAATTTATTCAAAATTTTATAACAAGTTTAAAACATATATTTCATCACCTATACATTGCTACATTATCCATAAACCAATACAAAATGTCTTGAAAATTGTTTGAATTTCAAAATTAATACAGAAAAGTGTTTCAGGCCCAAACGATCGACCGCCCGGTCGACGATTCCCATTTCAGGCCCAAACGATCGACCGCCCAGTCGATCGATTCCCATTTCAGGCCAAAACGGTCGACCGGGCCTTTGGCCAAGGGCATGCATGTTTGTGCACATTGTCGGTCGACCAACCGGTCGACCGAGCGGTCGACCGACTAAGAGACTCGTAACTCTCGGTTAAGGTCGGTCAACCGACCCGGTCGACCGACAGTTTAGTTTTTCATTTTAAACTGTCGCGCGATTGACCGCCCGATCAACCGGAGCTAATGGCTCTTTTCAGTATGAGCTGTCGGTCGACCGACAGCATGCCAGATGGCTATAATGGCTAGTTTTTTAATCTGTTTGCTTTTAATGGATTCCAACGAGCATTTTTGGTTTCTAAGTGTCTAAACACACCCCAAATGACTCGTATAATTTATAAATGATATTTATTCATTGCCTATATATATGTATGGGTTATTGGTTTTGGTTTTAGATAAGAAGATATACACAAGTTTACAAGTTTTCAAGTTTGCTTCAAAAGAAAAAAGTTTTTCTAAGTTCTTTCTTTCCAAAGCTATTTTCAGTTAGTTTTAAAGCTCTTCTATTCTTTCTAACTGAATTTCATCTCTTACTTAACTTCTTGAGAAACACTTCATATTCTACTCTAGAGAAAGTTGTAAGAGAGTGTTTGTGATCTCATTAGATCACCAAGAGCTTTATAACCTCAATTGGCTTTGTGTTACCTCTTGTGTAGAGGGTTGAGTTGGTGGAGTTGTGTACTCCAATTTGTGTAGACCAAGTTGCAATTCCTTTGTGTAAGGTCCCTTTGTGGAAGATCCCTTAGAGTATAGTGAAATCCTTCATAGTGGTAAAGACGAGGACGTAGAGCGGTGGCTCGAACCTCGGAACAATTCCTTTGTGTTTGTGATTGCTAGTGTCTTGCTCTCTATTACTTTTCATTTTTCATACTTGTGTAATTGTTCATCTTGCATTCTATAATTGCTTTCATTCCATCACTTTCATTACCGGTCTATACTCGTCTCAACAAGGAGACAATTGAGCACCTCAACTCATTATCTAGAAAAGTCAAAGAGGAGAAGTTCTAGATCCCTTCACGGAAAATTCAGCTTCAATTCTTACTTTGAGTAACCGTTTGCATAATTCATCAGAAGTAGTTTTAAAAATTGCATTTGATTAGCAAAACACCTATTCACCCCCTCTAGGTGTATTTCAGAGAGATCGGAGCTCTCTCCGCTTCCCCTCCCTCCGATCTCTCTCTCCCTCTCTGATCTCCGCTTCTATCTCAGTTAATCTCTCTCTCTCCTTCTCGCTCAGCCAATCTCTCTTATTTATTAACCCCCCTCCCTCAATCTCTCTCCCCTTCTCTCTCAGTAATCTCTCTTATTTATTAACCCTCACCCTCCTCGATCTCTCTCCCCCTTTCTCTCTCAGTCAATCTCTCTTTCTCTCTCTTATTTATTAACCCTCAAATATTTCACATTAACCCCTCAAATCTTTCATATTTTCCCTTAAATCTTTCTTATATTTGAGTTTTTCTTACATTTATCCACCAAATCTTTCATATTTCTAAATTTACCACCCAAATTATCATATTTCCCAATTACCCTTCAAATCTTGATATGTTTTGGTACATGATACATAAATATTAATGTCTATATTCTTTTAAAAATTGTCGTGATGTTTTTAAAAAAATTTGAACGTTCTATGTAGCGTTTTACGCGTATCGCCCTAGTCAACTCCGAGACGCCGCAACCGATCCATCCCAATAGGGGTGAGCAAAGTTCGGTTATAATCGAAATAACCGACCAAAAACCGAAACCCGAACCCGAACCGCTCTAGTTCGGTTCGATTTCAGTTTTGTATTTCAAAAACCGAACTCGACCGAACCGAACCGAATCTCTTACCCTATATATCACCCCACCCAAATTCAATTTAGTGAATCATATAGTTCATAACAAAAACTGGTGAAAATTTATCTCATTACTTCTAACAATACCATCTTTTTTATGAATATGTGAAAGTTATGTTAAGTACACCATCACAATTAAGAATAATATTATATTAATATAGTTCTTTTTTTTTCATTCTTGCCATTAAAAATTAGTAATAATTATGTGAGTTTTGATATAAGAGCCCAAATATATTGAAAAAGTTTTAGAATATGAAATTTTTAATTCACATTAAGTTAAGGTCTTTTTCTTATTTCTAATTTGGGTATTGAATATTTGAGATTAGAATATTAAAGGATGATAATATAATGGTGATTAAAAAATGTAAAAAAATAATGGAAAAATATTGGCCTAACTGAAAAACAGAACCGAACTGAGTCGGTTTGGTTGCTAAGTCTAATCGATTCGGTTCGGTTTTGCAAAAATTAGCAAAAAATCGAACCGAACCGACCGATGCTCACCCTACATCCCAATACCCGCCGAGTCAATGGCCGAGACTGCGACTTTGAACCATGCCATACTGAGCATATAATGCATGAAATAATTATTGCTTCCTAGGTTCCAACTTGTATTTGTTTATGTATATTGTTGTTAAAATTGATTGTCGTTGTCTTATGCATCACCAGTATGAAGTCAAGACTGTGTGTGCATGTTTGTGTGTTGTGTACGTGTGTGCTTGCGTGAGAGAAAACTCCAAAGATGTGTAAAAGCCAGTTGAAATTTTTTAACAATCAAGCCAAGTAAATAATCATAAGCCATTGCGTAGAGAGAAGATAAGATAATGGAACACAAGTAACATAATTCTCTTGCCTTGATGAAACTCAAAGATTGTATTTGTCAATGAGGTCTCGTGTGCTGCAACCGAGGAGATTGAGTCTTCCAATTTGTTGGTTGTATAAATGGTGTTTATGAAGTCTATAAGGTTATTTTACTTTCGGGTTTGTGGATAATTAGCAATTAAGTCGATTCTTTAAAGCATATTATCCCTCTTCATCTTCAATAAGCTACAAATGGTATTTCTCTAGTCTTTTTTTAAGATTGTTGACAAACTATTGTAAATGCTTATTCAGCATAACACCGCTGCACATAAAATTTGAAAAAAAAAAACCATTAGGCTAGAACCAAAACTATATTTTTTGCAATTTATAAAATTGTTTCAGTTCGAAAAAATTTCTATCTAGTCCCTGAGTATTTCTGAATTCTATTTCAGTCCCGAATAACTGCTTTTAGCCCCTGTAGTTTCTGAAACTGTTTCCCAACCTGAAATTTTACTGTTTAGTCCCAAGTTTTCTGAAAATTATATGAGTTCAGTTGCTATTTTTAAAAGGTGTTTTCACTTCTCTTAGGGCCTGTTTGGTTAAGGGTGGAAGTGAGGAAGTGAAGAAGTGAGGAAGTGGTAATAGTTCCTTTGGAACTTGGGAATTGGTTAGTAAGTTTTTCGGTGTTTGGATGTTGTTGGGAAGTGTGATTTGAAAAATGTTATGTCTTTTCCGGTGTTTGGATGATAATGTGGAAGTGTGGAAAAGTTGACCGCAAAATAATATTAAAATAAAAATAATTAAGAAAAATAAAATTGGACTGTAATTAGAATGCAAGTGAGATTTATATGAGCAAAAAATTAACTGTTTTATACTACAACTTATTACAAATGAGATTTACATGACCACAAAATTAACTGTAGCACTCTGGAAGTGAGGAAAAGGTTGTGTAAAAGAGAAAAGAGAAGGAAAAGACCTTTTTCCATTTTCCTTTCCGGTGTTTGGATGAACAGCGGAAATGGGAAAAGACAGTTCCCACTTCCCACTTCCACCCAATTCCTTAAATCCAAACAGCCCCTTACTTGTAGTTTTGCAGAAAAGTCCCTAATATTTCATGTATAATATTATATAAAAATTTGATTTATGCAACATTATTTATTGTTTTCTATCATTTATTTTGATTTTAGAAAATATTTTCTGACTAATTTTGTACTAAAATAGCTATAATTATGTAAAAGAAATTTGTTTAATCCTTTGTGATAATTTGAGTAGTTCCAGGTTGAGTTGTTTTAAAAAAAAAAACTTTAATAAACTTTAACCATAAACAAATAATCAACATGATTGATCTCTATCACATAGAAGACATCTCGCTATAGGAATTACAATATGAACATCTTGGACACGAATACATGAATATGAATATGAACACGAACCTGAAAGTTAATGACATGGATATACGCTTACGTGAAGCATGTACTTGGAATAACTTAGGAAAGTGTACATGGTGAATACATGGGCTTGACAAGGAAATGGTGATTATTGGTACTTCGTTCATGCTGAATTACTCATGTCCGTTAATAAAATTTGGTTGCAAGAGAAAATGAGAAGACACGGGACTAATAAGAGAGAAATTGACGGTGAAAACTGAGAAAGTGTACCTTCGGTGTTCTAAAAAAAGGTTTAATCGGCCGCTTAAACGTTTTCGACCTTAAACCGAACAGAACTCGAAGAAAGTAGTCGGATTACTCGTTCAGGCGATTAATTCGCTTAAGTGATGATTAAGCGTCTAATCAGTGATCAATTAGCGTTCGTTTAAACGTTATTCAATCATTTTCTAAATGGGTTCGAATTTTGAACTCATTAAGCTAACTGAATTAAACCCGATCCAATAATTGAGAATATAAATTGTCGCGTGTTGGAGAATTAGGACTCGCGAGCCCAAAATTTATCCGTATCCTCGATCCTCCTACGGTGACAACGAAGCTCCCAAATCTCACGAAGAAGCCCTCGATACTCACGGCGACGAGACGATGAAGCTCGTTAAGCCCTAATTTTATCTGAAGCTCTCGAAGCTCGCAGCTGCGATGATCCTCCCAGGGAATTAAGGCTCCCGAAGCTCGACGGCGACGAAGAAGTTCACAAAGCATTGATCCTCCTATGGCGACCCCCCCTTCGACGACGACCCACCATTGCGGTTGATCCTCCCACCGCGACCTCCCTTTGTGTCGACAAAGACCTCCCCCTGCGATCAGCTCTTTGTTCAGCAGTAAAGAGTCGATAGCGACCTCCACTTGCATTGACGGTGACCTCCCCTGGTCAGCTCTCTCCACTGGTGTGCACGTATTTTGCCCAGGTTCTTACCAATGGTCTTTGTTTCTTTTAATAGGCTGAGGAGTGCCTCAAGTGTGAGAAGGATAGACTTACACATTACTTGCAATTGCATCTAGCAGTGAACCAAGGTTGTTAGAGATATCTACTTTTTGAAAGAAATACATATATTTATTCATTTAAAAAGTATTTTTAACTATATTTGTTGGAGGTGGAGGTACATTGATGTACTTTCAACTGATTGACATTATTACTTTTTAAATTCTCTTAGTGCTAGCAATTTAATTTTTTAAGTTGTATTTGCTCTATCTTTTATGCTTTTTTTAGAGTCTATAGAATTCATATTTGCATGTTTTATAATATTATTATATATTAAAATAAAAATAAAAGTGTAATCCGTTTAATCACCGTTTAAATATTATGCGCTCTCGGACCGCGCGTACTGAAACTGCTTTTTAGAACATTGGCACCTTGAGTACTCTTACATATGTACAAGGTATGGTGTTGTCTATTTTACATGGTGCATGTCACTTTATGACATGAGTTACTGAGGAGCTATTGTAATTATATACTACTATACTATATTACTACTAGCATGGTTTTGCTAGAGTACACGAACGTTTTTTCCACCAACACTTTCCAAAAAATGATAATCATTGACTGATATGCGAGAATAGGTTGCAATATGGAACAGTCGTTTTCGCGTGCTTAGGTCCCATTGACATATGTAATATGTGTAGGATGTGGTACGTTCTACTGCATGTGACAGTTAGGGTAATCTCACTTAATTAGTAACCCCTGTGGACATCTTCATAATTAACATGTTCTTGTGATGATTGTTATTGTTTGATTGTTCATGCGTTACTTATTATATTTGCCTTATGTCATGCTTCAAAATGCACTCATGTTCCATGAATGCATGTCAATCATCATTACTTAAAGTATTGAATGATTGGTTTCAGCAATAAACTTAATGAAAATAAGTATCATATAACTTCATATTGCATGTCTTTTCCTTATTCATATATAACTGCATGCTTTACACGTATTGCATATTTTTTTCTTTGTTTGTACTTGTCGGAAGATTCTGACCCCCAGGGGATTACTTACCCTAGATAGTGGAGAGCACGTGAAGACATTGGCTAGGGGCAAGGAGTACCACGAGGAGCCTACCGAAGTTCAATAGAAGACTTGGAGATTGCCTTTAGTTATTTGCTTTTAGATAATTAATTTTATAAATGTATGAATACAAAGAGAAATGAACTCATTTCTTAGATTTGAACTTGTATCCATATTTTGGTTTTGGACTTCATTGTTGGATTAAGTCATTGTTGGATTAAGTCTCCTTGATTAGTTTGCTGCCTTTCATGTATGTGCACCTTATGTAAACCTAATTAATATGCAGATAAGAAAGGCATAATTTGCAAGTTAGAGGCTTAGCATGCGTGTCACCGGCTCAAATCACGTGCTTATCTCGCTTTAGTGGGAAGCGAGGCATGACAGTTAAGAAGGAAAGTTAGTGCTCATCAAGGAGAGGAATTTTTCAACTATAGTCAACTATCAAAAACCATTATAAGATTGGCAAGCAACATGAACAGAGACCGGGGTAAATATTATTAATGAGGCATGGACTAATCAAATTAGAGGCATCAGAGCTGTTTTTGCTTGTTGCCTTCAATCATGAATAATTAACTTATACCGTGGATTAAAGTATAACTCATCAGATACTTGATGATCAAGGATAACATGCCAGATCATGATAACATACAATATCAACTTGCAGTTCACACAATTATGCAAGCATTTGTAGACAAAACATAGAAATTAGCTGGTCAAGATATGATAGAAAACATCATTATTGATGCTAGCTAGACTACTCTAAACTCTACTTGCTCTCTAGTGCAAACCACAATTGGTGTTCTGAATTAATCAATGAACAAATCTAGCATCATAAGAATAAAGTAAAAGCATGTGCTAATAGACACCAGCTATTGCTACATGAAGAAATCTTAACACACAAAGTATCTAAAATTGATCGTGAATAAGTCAGTAACAGCAAGCGTTTAGTTCAGCCACGTTATATATTTGACTTTGAGCATTATGGTTGTGTGTGTATTATCTAACCATGTACAAGACCATACAGGTAAGTAATTGCATGCAAGACCATCTACATCTAGTGTAAGTTCTAGAAAATTCAATTCTACAAATTCAATTTTCCCCATAAATTGCAGCATCGATCAAACGAGAATATAAACAATAACATACAAACCTTTAACACAGACAGGCCTCTCAACCATGGGCAAGCTCTTGTCCTTGGAAGATGTCATTTGGAGCCGAAGGGCCTCCTTGTGAAGCAAGCTATTATTGTGTTCTTCCAGAGCACTCATCTGCATGTTCCTACTCCCTTCATTCCCGTAAGGGTTCCTCCTATGCTTCCTCCCATACTCCCTACAAACCGAACAGAATATCCTCGCCGTGCCTTCATGCATATCGACATAAGCCCACTTGTAAGTGTCTGCCCACTCCTCTCTCCACTTCTTCACGACTTTCTTCTTCCTCTTTGCTTGCGGCAACTTCCCAAGGTCCTGTGACTCTTCATTGGGGGTCTGAGTGGTCAAAAGGAGCTGCTTTTGGTCTTCTTGTTCTTCGATGACCGGAGTTTCTTGCGGTGGGACAGAGACAAGGGGAGTGCTGGCGAAGGAAGGGTCATCATCACCAGGACCAATCTCTAAATCTATTTCTTCTCCAATCCCTCTAACAACTAAGTGATGCCTCTGGGCCTGCTGTAATAAATTGATCTCATCCATGGTAGAATTCATCTCTAAATCCCTCTCTGATGCCAGCATTCAATCTAAATAAGCTATCTACCCAATAAATTGTACATCTCTCCTCCCAACTAGACTTCCAATTAAAGAAGCTAAAATTATAACAATACAAGAACTAACAAAATCCCAGTTTGATTTGACAGCAATAACGAAAGCCGAGGAGTCCTAAGAATCAAAATTATCAGCTAATTATTCACTTCCCTCGGGCAATTTAACTGCGAAATCAAAATTAAATAGTGAAACGAACTCTTGAACGGTTAAGTACCGAACTTAAAACCCACACGATCTTCATTCTCGCGCTACCGGTGATCGATTCAAGAATCTAAGAGCACAAAACCCCAGCGCCGTATCAGAAACCCTAGAAAAAGTAAGAGCCAAAGGATCAGTAGGGGAGAAGGCCGAGAAAGATGAAAACTTTAATAGTTCTGGCGATCAAATTGTGAGAGACATCATCACTTTACCTCGAATTTGAATTCCAGAGAGCAGGGGTTTGTTTTTCTCTTTTGGGGGTTTTTGTTGGGGAGGCACCAATAGACTTCTCTCTTATTTTCGATTCCCCGCTCGCTCCTACCCAGTGTGGTGCTCATTTATTAAATGAAAAGAGGGAATGAGCTAACGGAGAGGGTTGCCAACTAAAAAAGATCACTTAAAAAATTATTTTTCTTTTTCCTTTTGTTTTTTACCCACTACCATGGGATATATTTTTTTTTTCCCAGCAAAAAACTAACCTTAAAGAGTTTTTTTAGATACACCCCCCTCAAATCATTTGAATTTAGAATGCCCCTCAAATCATTCATATTTAAAAATGAGTAAACTACAAGAAACCACTTCATTTATTTACCAATTTTGAATTAACCCACTGAATTAAAAACCTATTAAGTAACAAGTATCCAAAACTCATTTTATCTGTTAAGAAAACTATTTTTTTAAAAAAACATATTTGTATGAAAAGAATAAATGAAAATTATAATAAAAATATAATGTTATATGACCATAAACCATCAAAAAACCATCATGGTTTTTAAAAATGTAACAGAATACTTGACAACAGCGATATAGGACTTACTTATTCGCTCTTTTGGGTGATGGGGTTAATTCAAAAAAATGATATAGATGAAAGGGGTTTTTGTAATTTACCCTTGAGAATATCCCTCAAATCTTTATACTTACAAATTATACACTCTTAAAGTTTTAAGTTCTTTGAAATTACCCTCTTAAGTTATCTTTAATAATTAGTTGTAAATTTTAACATGAGTTTTCTTGTACTATTTGTATTATGCTTGTTCAAAGACATGTTAATTCTGTTAGCCCAAAGGCCATTAGCCCGATATTTTGATGATAACAAACCATATTTAGTTATGTTTTTAACAATTTTGTTTATATAAGTTTCAGGTAAAAATAATAGTTGATTTGACGGCTCCAACTCAAGACTCACGCTTTTTTGACGCCACAAAGAATTTGGATCCCCGAGCCTAGCACAATAAAAGCGCTCCCGGATCAAACAAGAAGAAGAAACTCAAGATTTGTAATTTTCTTTTTAGTTTTTATTTTTAGATGATTTTGTCAAAACCTAGATGATAGAGGTAGAATATTTGGGATTATCACACACACACACTTCTAGTATTGCTTCATGGCTTCAAAACAATTTTTCTAACTTAGTTTTTAGAAAAATCATGTTTGGAAAAATCAGTTTTTAGAAAAATCATTTTTCATTTTATCAAAAAGGATTTTTATCAAATGTTGTCCTAACATGTTTGAGTGATGATCTATGATCACACTCTAAGTTTTATAAGACCTAGAACCTTGTTTTAGGAATCCTTACCCAAAAATGTTTTAACCAAAATTTCCTTTCCCTTTAGCAAACTCTGGAAAATAGACCTGACAGAGTCCGGTCGACCGACCCAGTCGACCGACGTGCACGGCTGTGCATGTGTGCACGTCGGCCGACCGCCCGGACGACCGGAATCAATGTCAGTGCTCTCTTTTTATTTCGGCCGACCGGATCGGCCGACCGTAAGAGTTCCACTCTCAGGCAGAGCTGCGGTCGCCCGAGTCGGCCGACCGTTTCCCCCAACGGTCGGATTTATGACCGTTTGCGGTAGGCCGTCCCGGTCGACTGGTAGCTGTCACAGACTCCAACAGCTATATTTTTCTGGACAGCTTTTTTGTTGGATTCTCCCCAACGACTCTTTTGACTCTTGTAATCTAGTTTTTCATCCTCTATAAATAGAGGAAGGTTTCAAGAAGTTTAACACAAGATTTACAAGCAAAAATTCGAGTTTTCAAAACTTAGCCTTTTAGCAAAAAGATTTTCAATTGAGCTAAAATTTCCAACCCTTTTCTTGAAAGCAATTCTCTACTTCTCTCTAGTCTTTTGCACCACACAATCCCAAAGTATTATCTCTTCATCTTGACTATAGGATTGTGCAAGTGAGCTTTTTGATCAAGTGTGATCAACCTTTCTTCATTGTGAGAGTTGTAGAGGCATCGGCCTCAAGCGAGTGGGTGTGCTCCAAGTGGTGTTGCGGCATCGCGAGAGATAGGACAAGTGTGTCCTTGTATTGACGATCCGGTGGGATCACCAATAGTGGAAATCCTTCAAGTGTGAAGGCGGGGACGTAGAGCGTGGCTCGAACCTCGGAAAAATCTTTGTGTTTGCGATTGTCCACTTTTCTCTAAACTCTATCTCTCTATTACTTGCTCTATTAATTGCTTATTCTCTTACAAGTTCTTTTAATTGTGCTTATTTGTTAATTAGTTTTTAAATCCGCATTTATTGTCATTTTATATAGCCATCACCTATTCACCCCCCCTCTAGGTGATTTCAATTGGTATCAGAGCCAAACCCTTACACTTGGTTTAACCACCTTAGGGAGATCCTTATAGTTGGCTATATCTATTTGTTGCATTTTCATTTGTTGTGCATTCTATATTTGTATTCATGGCATCAGTTGATTTTTCTAGCATCAAGTCCCCACCCAAGTTTGATGGCTTGAACTTCCCCATTTGGAAGGTCAAAATGAACCTCTTTCTTAAATCCCTAGGAGTTAGAGTTGCTAGGGCCATCACCAAAGAATTTATTGAACCCCTCACCGATGAGAAATCATGGTCCGAAGATACCACTAAGGACTATGAGGCAAATGCTAGAGCCCAATATGCATTAACACAAGCCTTAAATGAAGATGACCTATCACGCATCATAAATTGTAAATCGGCATTTGAGGTTTGGAATGTTTTGATTGTGACTCATGAGGGAACGTCCCAAGTCAAAAGATCCAAGATTGACTTGCTTCGTTTTCAATATGAGAACTTTTATATGCTTGAGAATGAATGCATTGATGACATGCTCACTCGTTTCACCAAAATAACAAATGATTTATCATCTTTAGGTGACACGATCGACAATGACCAAAAGATTCGGAAGGTCATTCGAGCTCTTCCCAAAGCTTGGGAAGTCAAGGCAACAACCCTCAAGGAGCTCAACGATCGGGAGGAGATGGACTTCTCCGGCTTCATCGGCAATCTCAAAACCCATAAGGTTAGAGAAGAAAGGGAGGCGCCAAAGAAGAAAGCCCTCGCTTTCAAAACCACTCCATCCAACCATGACGAGGAGGACTCACCGGAAGACTACGATGAGGACTTTGCCATGCTCATCTGGAAGGTGGGCAAAATGTTTTACAAGAAGGGGAGGCAAAGCAACTTCCGAAGAGGAAAACCTCAAGGAAGATTTGAAAGGAAAAGAGAGGAGCCGGGTCCGTGCTTCCATTGCAAGAAGATCGGACATCTCATCGCTGATTGCCCCGCTCTTCAAGCTACAACCTCAAAGAATGGGCCAAAGAAAAAGAAAGCTATGGTGGCCACTTGGGATGACTCGGAGTCGGAATCCGAAGAGGAGATCGACACCGCCAACATGTGCTTCATGGCACATGGGGAAGGTGCATCAAAGGTATATCTTGAAAACTCCATAGATGATGATGAATTAACTATGGATGAACTTGCACAATTTTTTGAAGAGTTACAACATAGATATGAGATTTCACAATCTCAGAATAAGAAATTGAAAAAGGAAAATGATTCCTTGAAAAATAAATTTGAACATATTTTAAAAGAGAAAAATGATTTAGAAAATTCTTTTGAAAAGATGAAAAGGGACTTTGAAAATTATAAAATATCTACTAAAGGAAAAGGCCCCATTTCATCTTGTAACAAAAATGAATTTTTGAAAATTCAAAAACGAGTTGATATTTTGGATTCAACTCTTAAAAGTGTGCTTTTGATTTAAACAAATTTGCATCTAGGTTTCCCAAAGGAATAACCCAAGGGAAACACACTCACCATCAACATGCACGGAAACATGCACACACACATAAACATGCATTCATGTGTGGTAGTGATAGAATTTATGTATGCACTCATTGTGGCCGCAAAGGCCATTTAGAAAAATTTTGTTTTGCTAAGCTTAACATGACAAATAAACATGTTTGGGTTCGCCCCGGTACTAACCCTAAAGGACCCAAAAAGATAAGGGTACCAAAAGACACCCAATTTAGTTGATACAAGTGGGTCTTCTACCTCCAAGACGTAGGGGGAGACGGTGCCTGGGTGGTGGATGCAACAATGCCTAACGAACATATCGTCGCTTGCATCGCTATCATGGAGGCACCTATTTTGGAGAAAGCACTCGGTTTTGGTAATTTCTCCATTTAAAAGTTTTATTTTGTATATATATATATATATATATATATATATATATATATATATATATATATATATATATATATATATATATATATATATATATATATATATATAGGGCTTACTGTACCTCAGCCTGCGGGCTGAGAGAGTTTTCTCAGCCTGCGGGCGTGGCAACATCACCGCCCCACATCTGTTAAAAAATTTGGCGGACAAAATCCTGTAAGATCCCGCCCAATTTAATGCCAGTCACCTCAACATTGTATTTTTCGAAAATACCCTCCATCACAAACTTTTACCTTATTGTAAAAAAATTAGTCTTCCAAAAAAATTTACAGCTCTAAAACTTCAAACGGCGGTTCTGATCCAATTGTTCTTTTCCTTCAAAAATTTCATCCGTTTTTGAAAAAAATTATTTGCAACTGATGGCGCCTAAGAAATCATCCGTCGAAAAAGGTACTACAAAATTGATATTTTCAAAAATTTTTAGGGTTTTGTGTATTTTAATAGTTTTAAATTTTTTCAAGATTTATTTCTGAAGTCGCATTTTTTTTTAAATTTTTTTTAAATATTGGAAACATGGTCGCAATTACGAAAGAGATTTTCAAACTTTAGACGATAAAGGTCCTATTTTTTGAAAGTTTTTATTATTTACTTCTATTTTTACTGTGTCGCAGTTCAGATCTGTGCTACTTTGGAAATTTTTTTTTTTTTTACCTTTCCTTGTGGACGAATGCGACGTTGGTCGCAGTATATGAAATTTACTTTTTTTTCTCACATACTGACGACATGGGGTCGCAGTTGTTTAAATAAGAGTTGTAGTCTCAAGTCTTCACCAAGGTCGCAGTTTATTTTAAATAAATGTTTTTATCAAACTTGTGTCGCAGTTGTTTCTTTTTGAACTGTAGTCTTATGCGACCTTGGTCGCAGTGTTGGCCCTGGTCGCAGTTGTTCTGATTGCACTGTAGTCCTATGCGACCTTGGTCGCAGTGCGACCTTGGTCGCAGTACATGTAGTGCGACCCTAGATTGCAGTCTACTAGTGTTTTTTTTGCAATGCATGACTGCGACCGAGGTCGCAGTTTATTAAAAAACAAATATGCTTTTTATTCCCTTATAATTTTTTAATAATCATTGGTCTAAAGTGTTTAATTTTTCTTCCTACGTAGGTAAACAACAGATACAGGTTCGTCCTCTGAGATTAAGCATAAAACCAATGTGCCAGTTAATGAAGAAATTTAAGAAGTACATACCGGCTGATTTCGTAGAGGCGATGAAGAATACCCCATTTTGGCCCAATCTTCATGGCGTTCTACAATGAAGAATTTGGGGCTGAAAAGACACTAAAATCAAACGTTGCCGTGCTGCGTATTTTAGACCAGTATGACAGGAATACAAGGATCTTTACAATTGGGGGAAAAGAGATTGAGTTAACAGTGGAGGATGTTGCCCTTACTTTTGGTCTACCTGTCAATGGGGTAGATTTTGTGATGAATAAGACATGTACGCTGAAAGATAGAGGGGTTATAAAACATTTTTCCCCAATATAAAGAAGATCACAAAAGTATCTATTGAAGATGCTTTGGATGATCTTCTTGTCAAGAGAAGGAGGAGGGATATATTAGATGTGACACAGGATGAACAATTTGAGCAGCAAATGTCTATGAAGGAAATTATAAGAGACATAAATAGACTTGCAGCTCAAGACTTTACCACATTAGTCATCCTATACATGTCGGCCACTCTTTTCTTCTCTGACAGTAAATGCACGGTGCCGTGGTATATTGTGGAACAGATTGCCAATATGCAACTGATGAGGACAATATGCTGGGCAAAAGCTGTTTGGCAATTCCTGATTGACTCAATGGACATCTTCAGGCAAACCACGTACGAGCTGCAAGGATGCTCCGTGCAAATTATTGTAAGTAGAAATCTCAAATTTGGCCAACATTGTATGAAATTTACCCATAAATTGATAAAATTTGTGGAAACTAATTTAATTTTTAATTTTTGCAGTATTGGCTGTGTGAGAGGGCACCTATTTTTGAGCAGAGGTCTGGTTTGGAGGAAAAAACCCCAGGCGCAGTAAGATGGGACCTCCAAAATATTGGCAGATCTCTACTTGAAGTTGATCTAAAAAATATTGACAGCAATATTGTAAGTTAAACTTCTTTTTATGTGTAGTACAAATAAAATGCGACCATAGTCGCAGTATTGAGCTGCAACTTTCGCAGTTCGTTTTATGCCTGACAAATAATGTGCGACCATGGTCGCATTCTCTTGAAAATACCCTTTTCAACAGAAATGCGACCATGGTCGCAGTGTTGAGCTGCATGTCTTGGCAGATAAATTTATGCACGACAAAACATACTGCGACCATGGTCGAATTCTTATCCAAAAAATATTTCATAAATAAACTGCGACCATGGTCGCAGTATCATTATTTCATTGTTTTATTTTTAGCTTACCTTTTTCTGTTTATTTTCAGATTTTGAGTCGAATGGCCAACATCTCTAATGATGAAAAAAATATGGTTGACCTTCCTGTTGAAGGGGAAGAGGATAAGGAAGAAGAAGTAGCAGAAGATGAAGGTGAAGAAAAAGAAGAAGAAGAAGGTCAAAGTGAAGGAGATGAAGGAGGCCATACATGTAATGAGGCTGACATCCCGGCGGAAAAGGAGCCAGAACCGGCTGAAACGAGTGAGCAAGAACCAATTTTTGAAGGTTATTTGCCACCTCCACCGGATGTTCAAGCAGCAGAAATAAAACGATTGAGGTCTGCAAATCAGCTCTTGAGAGATTATGTTTCTCAGCTTGAAAAAAAGATTGAAAATATGGAGAATGAGAAAAGAGTCAAGACTGAATTAAAATTAAAAAGAAGAGAAAAAAGAGAGAAGAAGAACCAAAAAAGGCAACAGGAGAATAGAAGAAGGGAAGAGGAGGAGAATGAAAGGAGGAAGAGGGAAGAGGAAGAGAAAGAGAAGGAGAAGAAGAGGGAAGAAGAGAAGGAAAAGGAGAACAGGAGGAGAGAAGTGGAGGAGAAGGAGAATAGAAGAAGGGAAGAGGAGGAGAATGAAAGGAGAATGAGGGAAGAAGAGGAGAAGGAGAAGAAGAGGAGGGAAAAGGAAGAGCAGGAGAAGGAGAAGAGGAGGAGGGAAGAGGAGGGGCAGGAGAGGAGGAGGGGGGAGGAGGAAGAGAATGAGAAGAAGAGGAGGAAGGCGCAGATGGAGAACAAAAGAATGAAGGAGCAGATGGAGAAGCAGGCTGAAGAGGAGAAGAAGAAAAAACTGGAAGAGGATAAAATCATGGGTTCTGAGTCTGTTTTAATTAATATTGGGGAAGATATTCCAAGTTTTTCTCTGAATCTAACTCAAATGACTCAAGAAATCCAAAGAGATAGAGCTTCTGAAGAAGAAATTCAAGAACATACTCCGCCTCAGAAGCAATCCTCAAAAGAAGCTGTTTTGGAAACCTCTAAAGGAACAATAGAAAGGGGAGTCAAAGAACGAAAGCGCGCTGAAAGAGATCGCGATGACTCCGACTTTGTTTATCCAAAACAGAAGAAGAAAAAAAATGAAAATCCTCTTCCACAGCCTGCGGCTGCGAGTTCTACCGCTGGTTTCGGCGACAAAGAGATTTCCTCTACTGAGCCAAAATCGACAGAATTGACCGAAACCACATCATACAGAATTCTGCAGCCCCATCAACAAGCTCGTATAAAACATTTCTTCGACAAGTCCTACTCTGAGTAAGTTAATTCATATCAAAAAATTTCTGTTATACCTTTATATAAGAACAATTAAATTACTAACTTTGTTTTGAATATCTTGCAGTTCTACTGCGTATCAGGATACCAATAATTCAATCATCATTTCAAGGAATGACATTGAGGACCTGATGTTCAGTGGAGACTTAGATGCAAATGTAATTCATTTCTACATGCAGCATCTTGAGAAAAGAGAAGGATTAAAAAGCATATTCTTCCGAAGCGAAGCTTGGGTAAAAATCTACTTTCTCCTTTACGGTTTAATGTAATATCAACTCTGGAACAGATTACTAATATTCTCTATCTCTGTGTAGGCATAAATCATGTACTGCGACTAAGGTCGCAGTGAATAATTAAAATGTACTGCTACTAACACATGTACTGCGACTAAGGTCGCAGTTTATAATTAAAATGTATTGCTACTAACTCAGGTACTGCGACAAAATGTAACAGCTGCGACCTGCGACCAAGGTCGCAGTTTATAATTAAAATGTATTGCTACAATGCTACTAACTCAGGTACTGCGACAAAAATGTAACAGCTGCGACCTGCGACCAAGGTCGGATCTGCGACCAAGGTCGCAGTTTATAATTAAAATGTATTGCTACTAACTCAGGTACTGCGACAAAATGTAACAGCTGCGACCTGCGACCAAGGTCGCAGTTTATAATTAAAATGTATTGCTACAATGCTACTAACTCAGGTACTGCGACAAAAATGTAACAGCTGCGACCTGCGACCAAGGTCGGATCTGCGACCAAGGTCGCAGTTTATAATTAAAATGAATTGCTACTAACTCAGGTACTGCGACAAAATGTAACAGCTGCGACCTGCGACCAAGGTCGGAGCTGCGACCAAGGTCGCAGTTTATAATTAAAATGTACTGCTACTAACTCATATACTGCGACTAAATAATATAGTGCGACTAAGGTCGCAGTTTATAATTTTTTGTTACATTTTGAATTTGATTTAAATTTTTTTCCTTCTTGTCTGCAGCACGGTGTTGTAAATAAAATTGAAGATCTGGAAGGTCATTTCATCAAGCAGAAGCTGTTGAAAAACTGGACAGCTGACGTGCAGTACATGTTCTTCCCGATCAATCACAAACATAGTGCCGACGAGCAGGGATTTCACTGGACCTTGCTGGTATTCGATTCCACCACAGAAGAGTGGATTTTTTACAACTCTTTGGTCCCAGCTGACAAAAAAAGTAGTATAACACAGCTTTACCAAAGAGATGCAAGAATAATGGTGAGTTGAAATTTAATATTTTGATTAATTTGATTAATACTAATTTTTTTTCCTATTGACATTGCAGAAAGATAGATTATTAGAGATTTTTGAGATTCATTCCAAAAAAAAATGAGAAAAAATAAAATAAAATACGCAAAATGCCCCCAACAATCAAACAGGTATATAAATTTTTGACATGTAATTTCATTTCATATTTTCTACTTTTTTAGTACAAAAACTAATTTCATTTAATGATTGCTCTATGGAAATTTCAGTGTTGATTGCGCTATATATGTATGCAAGTACATGGAAAGCATAGCGTCTGGCTATCATCTATCAGCTGCTGAGCTGCTGATGCTGTACAGAAACTAAGAAGTGAGCTTGCATACATGATACTTCCAAATGTAGAGAAGAGTTGGGATGAAGAAACAGACATTATACGACATACGACATATGAAGACTGATAGTTGACAAATTATTGATATACCACAATTTTTTTTTATAAATGTAAAAAATATTTCAAGTGCAATTCATTGCATAATTTTTTTGTTGTATTGATTTAATTTATACACATTTCTATACATTTATTTATTATAAGTTCCATTGATTATTTACAGTCTTCATTTGTTAGAACTTGGCTTTTACTATTGCGTACTGATGTTAGAAACAAACATGCCTTCAGTAATTGTGTTAATCAACAACAACACTGCGACCTTCGTCGCTATGCGTGTTAATATAAAGGAAACACCTACCTAACGTACAGCGACTTAAGTCTTCACCATCTAAAAAATCTAAAAAGAAGGTTGCGACTTTGGTCGCAGTTGATAGCCGCAGCCTTAGTAAAATACAATGCGACTTTGGTCGCAGTTGATGGCGGCAATGTTTTAATCAATAATAACACTGCGACCTTGGTTGCTATGCGTGTTAATATTAAGGAAACACATACCTAACGTACTGCGACTTAAGTCTTCACCACCTCAAAATTTTAAAAAGAAGGTTGCGACAGTTGATAGCCGAAGTCTTAATAAAATACAATGCGACCTTGCTCGCAGTTGATGGCGGCAATGTTTTAATCAACAACAACACTGCGACCTTGGTCGCTATGCGTGTTAATATAAAGGAAACACCTACCTAACGTACTGCGACCTAAGTCGCAGTACATGTAGTGCGACCCTAGATTGCAGTTGCTGGCCATCTTTATCAATAACAACACTGCGACCTTGGTCGCAATTAATCATGTACACTGCGACCAAAGTCTCTGACTACATTATGTACAAAAAAATTAAACTATAAAGTAGAACTTTAAAGTACAAGTACATACAAAAATAATACAGTAGAAATCAAAGAATGATAATAAATCTGATTATAATTACACGCCAGTGTCAGAATGCGACTTAATCTCTCTACACTGTGCGACCCTGGTCGCACTTCATAAAAAATTGAAGTCTTTGTTCCTTCGAGATGGAGGCAACCCAAACCTACTTCTTCTGCCAATAAAAAAAATAAATAGTAAGAATTTTAAAGATTAATCGTTATAAAAAAAAATGATTAACAGGTTTAATGTAATATACCATTAACGGACAACCAGTCCTGTAATGGCCCAGCTCTTGGCAGTTACCACATCTTCGATGCTTAACTTCCTTCTGATATATAGAATCTTCAAAACCAGACTTAAGCCTGGATGCAGCTCTAGGTCTCCCCTTGGTTGGTACAGGACCAATTGGATCACGTATATTCAATTCTTCACCATCTCGCAATATGACAACGGATCCACTGGAACCAACGGCAGTCTTAGGATGTGATGAATGATCATTTCCTGACATTGCTCTGTATTCTCTAGTGGTATTTTGGGCAAAACTTTCCAAAACTCCCTCCAACTTTGAAATATTTTCATCAGAATCAGCGACCATGTCCAGAATTGCATTAAATTTTGAACGAACTGTCCACAATCTAGCCGTCCGTGGAGTGCCTTGACTGGGAAAAGGCCTCATGCCATATTCAATTGCAACGTTTTTGTAACGAGCATCCAACCTCCATCTATGAAGTATATATGATTCCGGTATATGTGTAACGTGATTGCGCCACAAAATACACAGAATATGTCTACATAGGATACCCTCTGTTTCAAATAACGAGCAACTGCAAGAAACATGAAGTTCCTCTCGATTATCATAACTGACCTTTTCCCAGCCGTCTTTTGATTCTGAAAATTTACCAACCAAATATTTTGATCCAGGTTTGTCCTGTTCCACCTCTTCTGAAAACAGTGTCATTACAACTGCCCATTCCTTTTGGAACAACTGAAAAATCTTCGGTGTATACAACTTCGAAACCTGTATCTCATATGGATTGGTTGTACAATTGGGCACAGAATTCAAACCCCTAAAATCTTGAAGAGATTCAGATGCACGACGGGAAGCAACGGCTTTATCATATTGGTGAACAAATTCCACTAGTTTAGTGTTTGAGTTAACAAAACCATCAAAGAAGGAATTAATACTCTCGGACCTCTGACTGGTTGTCATTCCAGCAGAGAAAACATCCTTGAGATATGCATTAACCCAATGTCCACGAAGCCTGTACATCTTCATCAACCAACTGCCATCTTCTTCTTCTAACTGATATTTTTCACTCATCAGACGCCATCGTTCCTCACACGTGCTTATATCGCGGGAGGTGTACCAAGCATGGAAATCGGAGACCATATCTTCTCCATACTTGTTAGCCATTGGGATTTGTTGCTCGGCAATATGTTTCCGTACATGCCAGAAACAGTAACGGTGCCGAGACGTCGGGAAAACAATCTTGATGGCCTCACCAATCTGCGCATCCTGATCAGTAATAATCAGCTTCGGTTCAACTCCATGCATGCACTTGAGCCATTTTTGGAATAACCAAACAAAAGTATCCCTCTGCTCATCAGCAAGCATTGCACAGCCGAACAAAATTGACTGCCGGTGATGATTTACTCCAGTGAATGGAGCAAATGGCAAGCTCAAGTGATTAGTCCTGTATGTGGTGTCAAAAACGATCACATCACAGAAGCTCAGATACGAGGAAATAGCTCTTCCATCAGCCCAAAAAATGCTTCTAAGTGTGCCCGCGTTATCAACTTCACTTGAAAAGAAGAATTCTGGATCGGTCTCGGCTTTCTCTTGAAAATATTTGATAATAGCAATAAACTCATGACCGCAGTTATTTCTACATTGACGAGTGAAATCAATAACTTGTTGAGGGCGCACTTCTTCACAGCCTTCTCCCTGGCTCATTGCATTAACAACGCGGGAAATATTTGAAGGCCGCATTCCAACATCAACCAGATTGCTCATAATGGTTCTGCTAATTGTTGAACGATGAGTCTGGTGAGAGTAATGGTGATGTACCTTATCCGGGCTAGACAATTCATGTGAATGAGTATCAACAAATTTTGTGATAACCCAATATCGAGTTGAGTCCAAAAATAAACGAAGACGGATATGCATCTCAGCAGGACAAGATACTCTAGTGTTAACTCGACGACGCACTGTAAGCCCCTCTTGTCTTTTGTCACACAACTTCTTCAGCCCTTCCTTGTTGCAGCAAAATCTTCTGCAAATAATCTCATGAGGAGACTTCCGTGACTTATCTGTACTTTTTCTTCTCACGCTAAAACCTCTATTCCTTGCAAAACAATTGTAGAAATTTTATGCTTCCATATGCGACAGGAACTGTTTCCCTATAAACTTATCTGAGCTTCCAGACATTTCTGCATGTGCATTCATATCCTACAAAAAGTATTTACACGAATTAAATGAATATAAATATTTTTTAGATATCACTGTATTCTAAAATATAAGTTATATAAATGCGACCAAGGTCGCATAAGAGATGAAAACAATTTACTTCTTATCAGCTGTTGCGACCAAGGTCGCAGTTATCCGTATGAGAAGAAATCTATATTACTTCTTACTAAAGACTGCGACCTAAGTCGCAGTAAATAAAAATAAGATTTCACATACGGCATGAAATCTATAATACTCCTTATTGAAGATTGCGACCTAAGTCGCAGTAATCAGTATGTGAATAAATCTATATTATTCCTTACTAAAGACTGCGATCTAAGTCGCAGTTATCCGCATGTGAAGAAATCTATATTACTCCTTACTAAAGACTATGACCTAAGTCGCAGTTATCCGTATGTGAAGAAATATATATTACTCCTTACTAATGACTGCGACCTAAGACGCATACCCTAGAAAAAAAGAATTCACAGCCGGAGATTATTTTCAAATAAGATTGCGACCGAATATTAAAACGGTCGCAGTACCTCATAGTCTAAAGAGAAAACATTAAATATTTAAGAAATTGTTTTTAAAATAGATATAAACAATTAAAACCTGTTGATCGACATGCAGAGATGTCAACCCTTCAAGATTTTCAATATTCTGAGAGAAAGTAGAACCAGATGCAATATCTTCCATATTAAGATCGCCGGTATACTGCTCAGACGTCGACATTAAATATTTTGCAGAAAAAAATTGATCTCAAAAGATTTTATATTTTCAGAAAAAAGTGTATCGCAGACTGAAAAGGTGAAACTAGATCTTTCAAAAAGAAATCAGGAAATAGGGTGAAAAGTAATTTATATCATATAAAGAGCGGCAAAAAATAAAAGGGGAGAAAAATAATAATAAACAATAAGGAAAAGTTATCATAAGGGGTATTTGATAATTTAACTTCTACCTAAAAGCGGGCCGCAAGTCAGTGAGGTGACAAATTGAGCCACGTCACCGCAGGCTGAGAGAATACTCTCAGCCCGCGGGCTGATATACATTTTCTCTCTCTCTCTCTCTCTCTCTCTCTCTCTATATATATATATATATATATATATATATATATATATATATATATATATATATATGCATAGGATTGCTAGTTTACCATGTTGTTGTATTGATAAATGTTAGAGTAAACTTGCACTTCCATCATGCGTATATGTATGTTTTTGTTTTATATTAACATATAATCTTGTATGTCCACATGTCTAGATTGATTGTATATGTGTTTTTTTGTCAAAACTAAATAAATATTTAAAACATTTTTAAAGCAAATACATAGAGATGGCAATTGCGCGCCTCAACTCATATCTAGAGGAATCTCGAGGAGAAGTACAGAACCCTTCACCAGTTATTCGGCTTCAACATCTCTAAAATTTGGCTTTATTTATAAATAAAATAAATAATAAAATAGGTATAAAGTTTTGTTGTTTTTTTTTTTATGTCCAATATGTTTAAAAATTTTTGTTTAAAAACTTTTTGATGAAAATATACCTTTACTGTTAAATTGAAAAGTATAAGATAAATATTTTTTAACTGGTTTTGCTGCTGTCAGTTTTTGGGTAAGACCGGCCGACCGGAGCGGTCGACCGACCTTGCCTGGAGAAATTTTTATTTTTTTCTCTGTGGACGGCCGACCGGAGAGGTCGACCGACTTATCTGTCAGTGCTCTCGGGTATTTTCGGTCGACCGGACCGGTCGACCGGGCGACGAGAAACTGCTTTTTACCCATCACTATTTAAAGCCCTTTATCTCATTTTCACTCTCTCACCTCCGCCGACCCCTCACATTTCCTCTCTCTAAAACCCTAACAACCCTAATCCATCTCATCCCAACTCAAATCCAACCCTAAAACTTCTAAAAATTTCTTGGATCTTCAGTCTCAGGCCCTGATCTACGTGTATTTTCAAGAAATTTCAGATTTTGGCTTCTTGATCTTCAATCCTTCAAGGTAAAAATCGTTTTTTTCTTTGATCTTGCATCTAATCTTGTTATCTATCTAGATCTTGTCTTTCATCTAGCTTAGATCAAGCCTTTACCTTGTCTATTTCTTGAATTTTAACCTAGATCTAATTTTTAACCTAATAATGCCTAAGAGATCTAGATCTGAGAAGGGAAAAGCCATAGCCCCTTCTTCTAGTAGCAAAACCAAACCTCTTTTTGTTTCTCCTCAAGCAGAACATCGCTATATTCTCCTTTCGGAGAAAACTATCATATCTGGTAGATGTGTGGTTCTCCAAGATTTTGAACACCTGAATATACCCCACATCTTGAGGAACAACTCTCTTGATCAATTCATGTCCATTAGGGAACCTGTTTACACCTCCCTTATTCCCTACTTTTATACAAACTTGTCTTATGAGGGTAACAGGGTTAGGTCTAGAGTACTTGGGAGAGACATTGACATCTCTCTCCAAGAATTTGCTGATCTTCTGCATCTCTCCTGTGAGGGAGTTGATGTCTATTCATTTGACCTTCAGGACTTTGATTATCCGTCCGGTGAGTATGCGCTCACCGCGTCAACTTTGCTTCACGGGGATGACAACCCCGGTCTAGTAAGAAATGAGGAAGTGAGACACTATACTCTCACCGCTCAAGTTCTTGCTAAGTTTGTCTTTTACAACATCCTGCCCAAATCAGGAGAATTCAGTCATGCCAGGGGTACAGTGCCTTTGTTAGTCTATTGCCTTCTGCGAGGCATTAGGGTTAACATCCCCAGGCTTATCATTTCCCACATGACCTCAGATCATGTTCTTGTCCCTGTTGGCCCAGTGGCCTTCCACTCTAGTTTTGATGATGATCAACACTCATGTAGTTATGTTTACTAATATTCTTGTGTTTCTAAGTTTCAGATCATTAACAGGATATTAGGTTGGTGATTAGCTTCAACAAGATGATTAGAAGCTATTCTTGATGATTCCGGTGCCAAAGCTTAAAGATCATACCTTTGCACTTGGAGAATCACGGAGTTTGGACCGAGTCTACTTGAAGATGAAGATCGTCAAGAAGACTTAGGTATCCTAGTTTAGATAGAGTTTTTAGATCCATTTGTAAAGCTTAGTTTAGTTGATATGCTCAAGTGAACACAAAACACACACGTTTTATGATTTGATATTTGGTTTTTATGAATAGTTGATCAAAACAAGTTTACATATGTTATATGTATAGTAGATGTTTTCTATTTATACATACATGCTTTAACTTGGTAAACAAACTTATTTTGATATCCCTATTCATGTTTTGGAAAAATCAAGTTTGACAAAATACAAGGTTTTGTTTTTGATAAAATTTGCAAGACTCAAAAATGAATTGATATGTTGATATATGTGTCTTGAAATTTTTATCACAAGTTTGGTTATCAAAGTAAAATGATAAAACAAGTTTTAGAAAAACATATTTTTAGAGAAACAGTTTTTATTGTGATTAAAACTATTTTTTAGATTTACTGTGAATTTATGGGATTTTTATTGAGTGAAAAGACCTATTTTCAAATCCCGTATCTGTGCAGAACTGAGGACTGGCTGACAGGCCAAGTCGGTCGACCGGACCGGTCGACCGCACCATAGGCCGGTCGACCGGGACGGTCGACCGACGTGCACAAGTCTGTGCACGTTTTGGAGTCTCTGGGACGGTCGACCGGGCCGGTCGACCGAGATGAGAGTTCTGCTCTCAGGATGTTTCGGTCGACCGGGCCGGTCGACCGCTATTGCCCAACGGTCACATTTTTGACCGTTGGCGGTCGACCGGACCGGTCGACCGGCAGTCTGTCAGACTGCCAGCTCAGCCTAACGGCTAGTTTTGTATAGGGGCTATATAAACCCCATCTCTTTGGGGATTTTAGCCAAGTTTTCTAAGAGAAAAATTTCCAGTTTTCTGAGGTGTTTAAAAGAGTTTTCAAAAGAGTTTTAAGTGCAAAAACTTCTCATCTTTATTTGTTTTGGGTTTTTGGAAAATCAAAGAAAAATAGGTTTTTGGGATTTTTGCTTAGATCTTCAATTATATCATATTGCAAGTATTTTCCCAAAGATTTTTCTTTGTTGCTTGTTTCCAAAAACACTTGTTTCCACACTTGAGCTATCTTCTATCCTAAACTATTAGGATCTTGTTTTTGTGGAAAAAGATAAGAGAAAAAGAAAGAGAAGTGTTTGAGGTTGTTTGTTGTAAACCTCATTGTTGTAAACACCCTTATATTTGTGAATCCCTCTTCGGTAGAGGAGATCGGGTGATTGTGTTGTGGATCCCTCTTAGGTAGAGGTGATAGTGTTTGGTTGTGAGCCTCTTCGGTAGAGGTGTGTGGATTGGTTGTTGTTTTGGCTACGGGCCTAACCCTCGGTTGTGAGGAGGTTGTTGTTTGAGAGAGGAGTTTGGTACTCCTAGAGTTGTAAGAAATCCTCTTCGGTAGAGGTTCCCTCGGTGGGAGTTGAGATAGTGAAAATCCTATACGGTGGTGTAGGCGGGGATGTAGAGCAAGGTGCTCGAACCTCGAAACAAATCTTGGTGTTTGCGATTGCTCCCATTGTCTCTCTAACTCTCTCTCTCATTTACTTTGTGCAAAGCATCATACTTCATCTCATATCATACTTGCTTGTGTTGAGCATATTTCTTATTGCCTTGCATTAGTTCATATTGCTATATCCTTGATTGCTTGGCTTGATTGTGTGTGCACATTGCTTGAATTGCTTGTGTGTTTGTGCATCACCTATACTCATCCAACAAGAGCTTCACATAGCGCCTCAACCCATATCTAGGGGAATCAAGAGGAGTTAGTCCAGAGCCTCGCAAGGGGAATTCGGCTACACTTGTTGGATTGTATTAAGTGTGTTGCAAGATTTGCATTAGCTTCCGCATTTAGCGCACTTAGTTTGCATTTAGTTTATTAGATTAGCACTTACACCTATTCACCCCCCTCTAGGTGTTTTTCAGTCCCCACTAGGCACTTGCCTTATGGGATGATTATTTCCTATCTTCTGAGGGAACTTGATTTTGATTTATCCTCTCTGAGACCCACAGAACTCTCTGTGAACTTGAACAGCTTACTCCTGAAGAGGATGCAAGATGGGACGCGTCATCCTGCTCCCCAGCAGCCACCCATTCCTCCTACATCTTCTGTTCCAGGGTCTTCCTTTGTTCCAGGGTCTTTTTCTGCTCCAGGGTCATCTATTCCATCTGACCTTCAGTCCTTCATTGCTTCTGAGTTGCGAGCTCAGTTTCAAGAGCATCATTCTTTGATTTCCGCTGAGATCCAGCAGCATCACACCCAAATTTCTGCGGAGATAGCAGCACATCGTGAGGAGATGGCCACTCGCTACCAAGGACTTCGCAACGACATGTGCTACTTTGCTGATTCCATGCGATACATGGATTCGCAATTTGGTGCACTCTATGTGAGGTATGACATGCGAGCACCGGACCCCACGGCGTATGCCCAACCGCTTCCTTCCTCCGGCCCTCCATTTCCGGCCAGGCCTTCTATCGCTCCTCCAGCATCACAGCCTGCTGTTGCTGCGATTGATCCTGAGGAGGAGGATGATGATGAGGATGATGATGATGATGATGATGATGCTGTTATGGCTGATAAGGATGCAGAGGTTGCTGCGGGAGATGAGGACGACTCGTCTGAGGAGGACGATGAGGAGTGATTTTCCCCTTTGTTGATGATGTCAAAAAGGGGGAGAGATATTTATGAGACTCTCTGGGCTGTAGTACTTTATTTTGTATTTTGGGTTGTAGTATTTTATTTTATTATGGACATGTATTGTGTGGACATGTGTTTTATGGTTATATGTGTGTTTTATGGTTAGATGTTTTGTATGAATATGAGTTACTCTTTTATGGCACCCTTTTATTGCATATGTGTATTTATGCATGGTTGATTGGCATGTGTTTATGCATGGTTGATTGGCATGTGTTTCATTTCCATATTCTATATGTGTTTATGCCTGAGTATCTCTTTGATATATGCATGTGTTGAGGGGGAGCTTCACTTGAAGTCTCCACCCAAAATATTTGTGATAACTATATATGCTTTGTCATCATCTTAAAGGGGGAGATTGTTGGCCCAAAGGCCATTAGCCCGATATCTTGATGATAACAAACCATATTTAGTTATATTTTTAACAATTTTGTTTATATAAGTTTCAGGTAAAAATAATAGTTGATTTGACGGCTCCAACTCAAGACTCACGCTTTTTGGACGCCACAAAGAATTTGGATCCCCGAGCCTAGCATAATAAAAGCGCTCCCGGATCAAACAAGAAGAAGAAACTCAAGATTTGTAATTTTCTTTTTAGTTTTTATTTTTAGATGATTTTGTCAAAACCTAGATGATAGAGGTAGAATATTTGGGATTATCACACACACACTTCTAGTATTGCTTCATGGCTTCAAAACAATTTTTCTAACTTCGTTTTTAGAAAAATCATGTTTGGAAAAATCAGTTTTTAGAAAAATCATTTTTCATTTTATCAAGAAGAATTTTTATCAAATGTTGTCCTAACATGTTTGAGTGATGATCTATGATCACACTCTAAGTTTTATAAGACCTAGAACCTTGTTTTAGGAATCCTTACCCAAAAATATCTTAACCAAAATTTTCTTTCCCTTTAGCAGACTCTGGAAAACAAACCTGACAGAGTCCGGTCGACCGACCCAGTCGACCGACGTGCACGGCTGTGCATGTGTGCACGTCGGCCGACCGCCCGGACGACCGGAATCAATGTCAGTGCTCTTTGTTTATTTTGGCCGACCGGATCGGCCGACCGTAAGAGTTCCACTCTCAGGCAGAGCTGCGGTCGCGCGAGTCGGCCGACCGTTTCCCCCAACGGTCGGATTTATGACCGTTTGCAGTCGGCCGTCCCGGTCAACCGGTAGCTGTCAGAAAGTCTGACAGACTCCAACAGCTATATTTTTTTGGACAGCTTTTTTGTTGGATTCTCCCCAACGACTCTTTTGACTCTTGTAACCTAGTTTTTCATCCTCTATAAATAGAGGAAGGTTTCAAGAAGTTTAACACAAGATTTACAAGTAAAAAATTCAAGTTTTCAAAGCTTAGCCTTTTAGCAAAAAGATTTTCAATTGAGCTAAAATTTCCAACCCTTTTCTTGAAGCAATCCTCTGCTTCTCTCTAGTCTTTTGCACCACACAATCCCAAAGTATTATCTCTTCATCTTTGCTATAGGATTGTGCAAGTGAGCTTTTTGATCAAGTGTGATCAACCTTTCTTCATTGTGAGAAGTTGTAGAGGCATCGGCCTCAAGCGAGCGGGTGTGCTCCAAGTGGTGTTGCGGCATCGCGAGAGATAGGACAAGTGTGTTCTTGTATTGACGATCCGGTGGGATCACCAATAGTGAAAATCCTTCAAGTGTGAAGGCGGGGACGCAGAGCGTGGTTTGAACCTCGGAAAAATCTTTGTGTTTGCGATTGTCCACTTTTCTCTAAACTCTATCTCTCTATTACTTGCTCTATTAATTGCTTATTCTCTTGCAAGTTCTTTTAATTGTGCTTATTTGTTAATTAGTTTTTAAATCAGCATTTATTGTCATTTTATATAGCCATCACCTATTCACCCCCCTCTAGGTGATTTCAAATTCGTAAACAAAAAATTAATTATCTCTCAAAGCATGGAACTACATATATTTTAAAATTTTAAAAATGTTATAACTCAAGAGCTCTCAACAAATTTCACGAGGATGTCAAATCTCTTGTTCGAGCCAAGACTATCTCTTTGTTTTTTTTTTCATGCTTGTAAAAATATAGAAAGATAAAAAAAATAGAATAAGGAGGGAAAAAAGGACTTTCTAGGGCATTACATGTCACTTGCAATTTCTTCTTACCAAGTACCTAACATGCAACTGTGAGAGTGTGTTTAAAAAACTTATGAGAAATATTAAGACGGGTAGATATGTTACGATTAAAAACTAAAGCTTAAGAGGGCAGTGTGGGAATTTCTGAAAATTATTTATCAAATTTAGCATCCCAAATCATTTGAGATAATGGAGAGAGTTAGTTTCAAATAGGTTAACTTTTAGGAGAAATTTTCTTACATATAAATATTTAAGGGAGGTATTTCTAAATATGAGTGATTGAGCGGACTATATAAAAAAACCCAGCTTAAAATGATATAGAGTACAATAAACTCAAATGTTACCTATGTGTTTCTTATAAGATTCAATTATAAAAGGTCCTAAATTCAAGTCTAGATTGTAATTTGGTCTAAGAAAAACAAAAGAAATAAAAAAACGGTTTATTGTAGAAAAACTCCTTATACTATTAGGGCCTTCGATTTTACCCCTTGAACTATAAAAAATGTTACTTTACCTGTCTCAGTGTAACTCCATGACATATTTAATTCCTTTCATTAATCTAACGACTGATTTTCTTTAATTAAAATGTTATCAATTTCATTTTTTCTAATTAACTTATTCTCAATAAAACCTAGCAAATTGACATGATATTGGTTATAAAGAGACAGAGAGGGTGAGGATTGGGTTGGAGTGATAAGGTGGGGGAAAAGGAGGTAAAATTTGAGTTCGCATTTGTAAGAGATTTTGGGTTAGAATATGGTGGTTTGATAAAGAGAATTAGGTGATATTGAAGGAGGAGATGGTGGTTGTGGGTTTGAGAAGGAAAAGGAGCTGATGGTGATGGGTTAAGGGGAGAAGGAGGAAGAGGTGATGGTGGTGTGATTTGAGGAGGATGTAGCTGAAGTTTTGAGAGGAAGAGATGATTTTTTTTTTCCTTCTTTCTTTTTTTTTTTGTGGGGGCACAATGAGGATAAATTATTTTACCGCGAGAGGGTTAACCATAATAGTCACATGTTCTTTTCTGTTCAACAAAAAAAAAAGGCAAAACTAAAAGTCAACACTAAGCACACAATTTTTTGATGTTGTATGTGAAAATATTTAAGAATTGTATTTTATTTCTTTTGGGAAACATTTTAATAACACGAGTATCGATGGCACAAAAAATTATTCTTCTTGATGATTTTAGTTTGCTAATCGAACCAATGTGTGTTTATTAGTATATCTCAAAGCACATTGTAGATAAGTCAACACGACATATAGACAAAAGTGCAAGGGAGAAGTTTAAACCTAAATATGTCAGTTTTGGACACTCATTGCTCGCTTCACCAACCAAGCTGATTGGTTTCTTTCTCTGAATATATGCGAGGCTCTCCAAGCGTTCAAATGGCACAATTGTCGCTTTGATTTTTTTTGTAGATCAACATTCAAATATTCATGAGGCTCACCAAGCGCCACTATCCGCTTCTCGAAATACACTGTAGTGAAGGTGGATGAGAATCGGCAACGCATATACGTAAGAAAAATACACTATATATACGCGCTAAGCCTCAATATAAAGAATAAACACCATATATACATGGAATCCAACCTTATTCACGAGTATAAGAATATTTACAGAGTCAAGACTAATTACATGAACAGAAAATAAGATCAAGAAAACAACATTCTGACTAGCCGAAAGAGAAAAGAGAATAATTACCTGAACTCTACGACAACTTCAACATACTTTTGCTCCTACAAAATCTTTGAATCTGGATCTCAGCATGCAAACTCAGGGTCGTCAATAAGCGACCTAGTGGGCGATAAAATGAAGGAACAGTAATATACTAAAATCGTACTACAATCATGATTACACATAAAACAAGATTGGACATAAGTAATGTGATACAATCATAGTTACCCTGAGCATATTACAATTTATTTTACCACTGCTATAACATGCAATACAAGAATTAATAGCAATGAAAACAACTTGCGAGAATTCATGTGAGCAATATGTATATCACTAATGTCATAATATACAGTGTCAAAGGTTATCATTTCATGTCCAGAAAGAGAGTCATGTGGCACAAGTAATTTAACGCGCTGTATTTTAAGATTTTACAATAATAATTATCAGTATCGCCTGATATAAAAGTCATTCCCTTTCAGTGTTCCACACCACTGATAGTCCATACTAGAACCCTTACTATAGCATAACTCATCTGGACATGACATACGAGTATCATTATCTGAATGAGAGAGACTAAATAACACACGCTCATGATATCATCATTGTTGAGTTATTTAATATGATGTTATTTGAAACGGAGGCAAAGACATTGTATGTGTTTCAGGTGGGTTCCGTGCATACCCTAAACTACGGCCACACGAATACCGGTCTTACAGAATCGAGTCAGCACCGCTAAGTGCCAACAATAACATTACCATAAGGTACCCAACATGATAAACAATATCCACCCGAAATACAGATGCTCTCTTCAGTTTTCCCAGCCTCCACTGTCAATTATATAGTGTTAATATTACATGAATACTGGGTCTGATTAATAGCAGTGATTATCACATAAAAATACAATAACAAGATTTCTAGGTAAACACGATAACATGAACAATTTACCAATATAACAAGATTGACCTAGTATCCAGGTAGCATTAACTAGATCATTATCGTGCCATAATCATGCATAATTGATCCATCATTCAAATACTTCACAAAAGCGTATACAAGATTGCTAGTTCATCGCTTTCAGGGATTACTCGACAAGACGGATACTTGTAACAATACAATTTAAATATTAAACTAACATTAACAATAAAACAAAATTTCATCGAAAATGGTAAAAAGCACTCACTCGTATTTTAAATAAAATGTTTTACCATTTACATGATTTATAGGACGATAAATATAATTTTACATGATTTATTACACAGTAAATACAATTTAATAAAATAATATATGATTTAACATATTGAAATATAACTTATAAAAGAAAAACACTCACAATGGTTGTCACGAACATGTAGCTATCGTCTCCACATCACATGGGCTCGAGAATCGTTCAAATCGGACTCCAAATGATTAAGATATCGCCCGAACACTTTATTAATGGATCGGGTTTGCGTTGCTATTGGGTTCAGATCTGATACCCAAACACAGATAACTTAAATTAATATGGGATATTGGGTTAATGGGCAGTGGATCAGTTTATTAGGTTAGGATTTGAGTTTAGATTTAATAGAGAAATTTGCATATGGTCTTTATTGATTTAGAAAAATCAAGAGAGGTATTATGGTGAACATTGATGAAAAAGAGAGTCCCCATCAAATATATTGACATAATCAGGGACATGTACGATGGAGTAGTGGCAAATGTAAAAATTTGTGGAGGCATAACAAGTAATTTTTTTCACAATTAGATTGCATCAAGGATTTGTATTAAATCCATTCTTATTTGCCACAGGGATGAATGAGCTTACTAGAGCTATTCAGGATGAGATACCGTAGTGTATGCTATTTGTTGATGATATTGTCCTAATCGATAAAACGAGAGCTGGGATAAATGCAAAATTGAAATTATGGAGGCAAACTCTAGAATCTTGAGGTTTTAGATTAAGTAGGACCAAGACAGAGTATATGGAGTGTAAATTCAATAAACAAGAAACCTGAGATTATAGTATTGTGACACTAGATGGTCAAGATATACGGATGAACAATCATTTTATGTACTTGGATTCTATTATCCAAAAAGATGGGGAGATCAATAGTGATGTCAACAATAGGATCCAAGCCGACTGGTTGAAATGGAGGAGCACAGCATGAGTTTTATGTGATCGTAATAATTCGTTATGGCTGAAGGAAAAGTTTTATCGGACTACTATTAGGTTAGCTTTATTATATAGCACAAAATGTTAGGCTATAAAGAGATATTATGTCCAGAAAATGAGTGTAGCAGAGATGTGCATGCTACGTTGGATGTGTGGTATTGAGACATAGCGTACGTATGCAACGGTAAAATCGCTCTGCATATGTATGCCACCGTAGTGTCCATGTATTCGTGGGATCGGGGCATTACAGTTATTTAATGTGATGTTATTTGAAATTGAGGTAGAGACATTGTCTGTATTTTAGATGGGTTCCGTGCATACCCGAAATTACGGCCATACGAGTGCCCGGTCCTGTAGAACCGAGCCAGCACCGCTAAATGCCAACAATAACAGTGCCATCAGGTACCCAACACGATAAATAATATTTTATTAAAATACAGATGATGTCTCTTTCAGTTCCTCCAGCCCCTTGTTTGCTCAAAAAAAATTAGGGGATCATAATAAAATTTTCTTAAATCAATGAAAAATTACAACAATCTCAAAAATTCTGATTACAAGAGAAAGAAGATGTTCAGGTTCAAATCTTCTTTTGTTTAATACTGGGTTCTTAATGTAGCGGTAGAAAGTGAATCTTATTTTCTGTTGACCGGGTGAACGTCACAATTTTCTGGGAATCTTCTCTTCGGATTATGGACAGAGTAGCACAACTTCTATCCAAATAGAATCTCAAAGAGACTTGAGGTATGAACAAACTTATACTCAGCAAGTTGTTAGAGGAGTTGAATTCTTTAGTATTCCTCAGCTAGAAGTTCTGATCAAAATTCTCCAAACCGATCCCCAACTTAATAGCAAATTGAGCTATTTATAGGGGTTTCAAGGGTAAAATTGTCCCCTAAAACCCCTCCATAATGGGGGTTAACTCCCTCATTTATTACATGGGCAGTAATTGACCCAGTAACGAGGGTAGTTATAACCGAGACGCAGAGCTTCTCCATAGTTGGAACGCGGGCTTCGAGCTTCATGTTTTGGATGCCGACTCCGAACCTTGCTAGACGCAGGTTTCGAACTCTGCCAGACGCGGGCTTCATGCTCTGCGTCTTAAGATTGCAGTGATGTCGAGAGCGGGCTCCGAATCTCGTATCTTGGTGCTGCAGTGATGCAAGGACGCGGTCAAAGAGTCGTGTCTTGATTATTACAGTGCAGCTGAGACGCGAGTTTTGACCCTCGCGTCTTGGTACTGTACTGGTGTTGAGGAGGGGGCTTCATGCCCTGCGTTTTGGCATTTACAGTACAGCTGGGGCGCGGGCTTCGACCTTCGCGTCTTGGTACTGTGCTGATGTTGAGGCGTGGACTTCATGTTCTGCGTCTTGGCATTACACGAGTGGCTATAATCAGCCTCTCGTCTGGAATATAGACTCTGTTTTCGATGACCTGTCTTCAGTGATTTTTAGACAAAATACAGAACCCCCTCCAAAGTTCTCAAAACTCCGTCATTGACTGAGACAGGTTTCAAAATACTTTGGACTTTTCTCTTAGCAGCAATGCTCTCAAGACTGGACTAACAATCTTCTGAGATATCTTGAGCTTGATCTTGTCTGGATTTTAGTCTCCGTGAGTGTACTATTAAACTCTTTGAAGCCACCAGAAATGATCAATGTGAGTATCTGGATACGCAGTCCGAACATCCTCGATGCTCTGAGCTGGTTGTTGGTGTACTGTTGAACCTGGGGTAAAATAGTCATCTGCTTGTGTCAGTGTACTATTGAACTGATTGTAGAACCAAAGACTGAACGCAAGTCTTGTAGACACAAAGGTCATGTTGCCTTGAAAATTCGGACCTCATCTGAAGTAGAAACACTACTTTCTCTCTCTTTTTATATTAGAAAGACGCAAACATTGAAGCGGAGACATAACTCTCACTTTGTTGAAGTAACACGGACTTCAAGGTGGTGACGCGGTCCTTCTTTAAAGAGACGCGGTCCTGTTAAACGCGAGCTCGCGTTCTGGGGCATTGCCACGTGTCTGGCGGAGCTGAGGAGAGGCCTTTCCCTTGATAAGTGAGGAGCGCTTTCAAGGCGCGTGCCACGTGTCGGGTGGAGCTCGAAGAAACGCCTTTTCCTTGATGCGCGAGGATCGCGTCAAGGCGCGTGCCACGTGTCAGGCGAAGATTGGGCTCGAGATATGTGCCGCGTATCTTGGTGGATTATTGTATTTATAAAAGACACCAGTCTTTCAAGAGTCATCATTAGACTATTTTCTTCTCCACTGAGCCCTGCGTCGAGGACTTTCTGAACTTAAGAAAAGCTCTGAGTTTTTTCCTTCCTTCTTTCATCTTCGATACAGAATTCACGGTCGAGATGTCCCCAAAAACAAAAGCTTGTGGCTTCATAGTCGGGCGCTGTCGCTCCAGAGATACAAATGGGTGGCTCTTCCACGCAGGAAGCCCCCATTTCAGGTAAAGAACCATTCGCCCTGGTTTTCGTCATTAAGGGATTTGAAGAGTTATCTTAACTCTTAAGTCTCTTCTGAACTGAACCACCAACGCGAGGCTTACATCCGCATTTTTGGTATTCAGACGCGGCTTTTGTATTGGTAGGCAAGATGCGATTTGACGACCTCCGCGTCTCGCTTCATCAGCTTGAATCCGTATCCGCTTGTTGAATGCAGGCTTCATTGAGCCGTGCGTTTGATCCTGACACTTAGAGAATTTTCATAAGTGGAGGAGTTCAGACGTGAATTTGATGTGAGCCTCGCGTCACTGAGGTTGGACGCGGGCTTCACTGAACCTCGCGCCTGGGTCCAACACTTAGAAAAAATTTTAAGTTGTGGAGTTTAAAATGCAGACTTCGTGCGAGCAATGCATATTTAGGTTTAGATGCGGGCTTCGCTGAGCTCCGCATCTAGACTCAACCCTGCGTCTGAACTTTCAACACTTAGTCATTTCTCTTTTAGATTTCTGACTGTGTGTTATTCTCTTTGCAATGAGATATTCCTCCAATCATTTGTCCAAAAAGTGCCATTTTGGACACGTAGGTGGTGTTGATCCTAATCGGATCTTCGTGCTTGCAAGGACTGCTCCAGTGTTTGCTCTGAAGTCAAAAGAGCGTTGGGACAGACTTAGCAACCCTAGTATGCTGACCTTCCAGGAGATCATGACCAATGGGCTATACAAATCCAAACCCCTGTTGTGCTGAAGAAACCTGATTTCTTCTTTGGCGACGCTATCACGGAGGAAGATAGGGTTTTGTATGACGAAGACTATAAGTGGCTCCGTCAGATAGGGGATAGGAGATTTTTCTTTCCCAACATGGAGAGGATGTACCCTTTAGCTTATCTTCAGCACACGTCCGTACATCACGCAATGGAGTAGGACCTTTCTCAATATATCTCCGACGTGTCCCTTGGTAAATTGGGTGCAAAGGAAGCATACCCTGCTGGCTACAGGAAAGATGTATTCGGTTTATATCCCGGATCGGTTAGAACTGAGTATCTAAAAGGAGAAAATCCTCAGTTGGCCACCACCTTCATCAATCAATTCCTGAAGGTGAGGGGTGATTTTCCCACTAACCTTCGTCCGATCGGGTGGGTCCACTCTACTGACAAGTCATGGTGGAGTAGGATGGATTTGTTCTGACTGAGCTCGGGGATTTGCTGAAGCAGGTGGGATTATACCATTCCGCTAGGGCCATGTGATCGGTTGCTGATATTGCATAATTATTATCATATTCTCATACTTATTATATAATAAACTCTGCTTTTAATCTTAAATATTTTATAATTTATATGGAGGCCCATTGCTAAAAGAAAGGAAGAGAAACGAGCCCAAAAGCCCATCAAAATTCTGATTTAATTCAGAATTAATTTGAAGTCAGAAAATCAAGGAAGATCAGGGCAAATCAGATCATTTGAAAACCAGTTAGAACAAATCTCTACAAATCTATCGGTTAAAGCCCAAGATCAAAGGCCATTTCGTCAAATTCAGAAGCTGAAACGAGAAATCTAGAAGCAGATAAAAGCAAATCACGAAGCAAGGAAGTACCACCAACAGGGCGTGGCCACCTGGCTACACCCTGGCCACAGAATCTATAGTTATTTTTTTATGTACTTTTTTTCTGTGTTCTTCTTCTTCTTTTCTACTTCTCTCCTTCTTATACTAATTGCTATCCAAATGAGTCTTATAGTATCGAAAGAGCCTTGTCTTTGTGAGTATCACCGATAGCTCATGACGATGAATTTTAGTCTCAGTCTGTATCATTTCATGCTTGTTTTGTCTTGATGATGTAATGTGAAAGAGATGAGAATCAACTCTTATGGGTTGTGCGCTGATTGCCTCTACTTCAAAGTAACATCATCGCCAAAGATTCAAGGTAAGCTTTTGGTCAAAGGAGGTAAGTAATCATTTTTAATTTCTTTCTTTTAACTTCTGGTGTAAATTACCAACACCACAATCTTCCAAATCTCTTTCACTCTTTTTCAATTTCTTTATACATATCACTTCTATTTCTCCACCTTCTCTATCTACCACTTTCTTCCTAACTTAACTTTAACTCTTTTTCATTTTTCTTTTTAAGAACTAAAAGAAGATTTTTAACCATTCCCTGTAACCTAAAAGAGAACTTATTAAAAAGCTTTCATCGCTAGTCCCTCCTTGTGGATCATGACCCGCATAGCACTTGCTATCGCGGTAATATTGAGAACTTGCATTCTTTATTCTTAAGTTCTGAAATTCTGTATTTTGTGAGAAGGTTAAACCTCAATCAATTTTTGCGCCGTTACCGGGTAGGGACGGTAAGTTATTCTTTTTTTTAGATTTACATTTTTGGTTAACTTTCTTCTTTGTTCTTGGTGTACAGACTTAACAACAAGAAATTTTTGCTACGGTGGACATATAAGTGGCCCTGCACTCTGCTCAAGAAAGCAGAGCCCAGAAGCTCTCAGATTTGCTACATTCCTGTAGCAATCTGAGTGAACTACTAATCTGTATTTTCTTTATGTTGGGTGATTTGCAAAGTTTAATATTTGTAGCTATTTATTTTCTTATTTGACTCACTGTATATCCATTTTTAACACAACAGTAAAAGGTTGATTGTAAATGCTAAAAATGATTTAGACTTTACATTTAAGCACGTGTCTATTTCATTACATTTCTATTTACTGTTGAAGAGTGCTGGAGCTCAGGTATGTGTGCATAGCATTTAGTATAAGGTTCATTCTTGTATAAAATATTGCTTGAGTGTTACTTTTTTCTATATATACTTGTACACTGCACTAAATTGATCTAAGGGCTTGTCCTATAAACAAGATAAAGTAGGGAAGTCATTACCCTCCCTTAGCCACAAACAATCTCCTCACTCACTAACCCAAGCATAAATAAAACTGAGTAGACGTTGGCCCTAAGGACATCTCAGACTCAAATAGGAGACTGACCTAAGGGGGAAGTTGATTTGAATTTGACACTTACCAAATCGGTGACTAAGATTGGGGATTGAGAAGCGAAATCTCGAAGGCTGATAGTTTGGCTTAATTAGGCCCGTCGCTTTTGCGCGGATATCTCCCACCAATCTTTCCCCTACCTGGCCGATTAACTTGTGGTCAGATTCAGCAATATACCCCCCGTGGACAGTCTAACTAGTTAAGAGTCGTCTAGGTCCAAGGTTTACCCTAACTTAGGTTAGATTTATTTTATTTGTTTACTTATTTGTTTGTTTTTCTTTGTTAGTGTTTGACATTTCCTGTGTGATATGTCTTATAACAATAATTTTTCCAATTTTAATGGTAATCCATATTATACCTCGACCTCTTTGTCAGATATTACCAACCCGACATATCATAACTTTAACCAACCTAGTGTGTCGGATTGGTCTTATCCGAGTCAATATAACCCATGCCCCCAATCTTATGACCATAATTTCTAAAATAATTTCAACTCTTCACAGAGTCAATGGGGATTCACCTCCACCAAGTCCAATTTTCATCCAACTTGTCTTCCTTATCCACCTTGTCCATAATATTTTCAAGATTCATACTCAGTTTCACCAGTTTAAAATAAAAAACTATCAATCTTGGAAATGAGCATGTGTGAGTTCAAGTAACAATCACAAAATCTGACGGACTCACAATTTCACCACAAATTTCAAAACAAAACTTCATCTTTTCAAGTCTAATCGCAACAAAACGATGAACCAATCGACTATGAAAAGATGCTTGAAGCCATGACTCAGGCTCAAATCGCTCCTAATCATGACATAGATATAATGGTCCAAACTCTCCATTCTCACCATTTGACCATTTCTGATGTCGCTAACCATTTTGTTAGAGCCAAAAAATTATGTTATTTTGGAAAACAAGATTCTATTTCAGCACACATATTTGAACTTGTCCAAACTCCAAATTTTAAAAATCATATTGATATTTTGGTAAGTTATCCCTTTTCTAAAATTAAACTTGAGAATGAATATGATCCTGAACTTCAACTTGGTGATTCAATTCTACTTCCTGCCTCAATAATGACTCTAGTATCTTCACCTGATTTCAATCTTCTTCCTAAGTCAACATTGGATCTTGTGCCAATTCATCATGAAATTGAATTGCCAATTTTTTATGATCATCATATTGAACTTGACCAATTTTATACTTTTGAAAGTTCCATTGACAGATTGGTAAGTTATCATTTTTATGAAATCGAACTCAAAGAGAAATGTGACCTAGATTCTCAAATTTGTGATCCAGTTCAAATTCCTGAATTAATATTGACTCCTGTTTTGTTACCCAACTTGAGAAATATTTTAGAGTCAGTTTTGATTCCCACACCTGTCATTTTTTAGCTTGAATTGTCAATATTAAGTCACATTCCGTAGTAGGAAAATGAATGTGAACTCGAGTTTCAATTTCTTAATTTGGACTCACTTCCTAAACCAATCTCGACTCTTAAACTTTTACTTGACTTAAGTCACTTTCCTGAGTCGGTATTAGTTCTCGTACTTACTAAATTCAAGTAAATCATTCCATCTTTTCACACTCCATTTTGGGATAAGGGTGTTGATAAAATTGACTCTGAAATTATTTGTAAAATTTGAAAATTAGATGGGGTAAAATTCTTAATAAAAATCATTCATATATACATCATTTTAGTCGGTTATATTAGAGAGGTTTCTGGTGAGTTCCTCTGAATTCCATGCAAATTCAATTGGACCGCATTTCGTGGACCAATCAGACCACCACCGGAACCATCACCTTAAGGTAATATTTTCCTTCTCTTTCTTCTTTTTCACTCATCTATGCATTAATTCATACATTGAGGACAATGCATGAGATAGGCATGGGCGAGGGTTCTAACATAACTTAGGTTTTTCTTTTTATTAAAAAAAGAAAAAGAAAAAAATTAACATTTTCTTTACTTTTAAAAACTTTTTGAAAATAGAAATAATATTTTTGACATAATTTTTAAAGAAATTAAGTCAATTTTAAGGAATAGGAAAATCAAAATTAGGATTTCTTATACTTGGTCAAAATAAGATTATTTGTTTGATTTCTAATGTTAGGAAAAAATTTGTGAAAATAATTTAGTCTTGATTTTTACCTTGATGAAATATGCATGCTTCATACACTTACACACTTAGGGTTTAAAAACAAAGATTCTTATGCCTTCTTTAATATATATATAAATATAAATCTTCTGATTAGGATGGGTATTTATGCCTCATAAAGCATAAGTATTCCCGCCAAAAGACGGTTCATATAATAAAATCTTTAGTTTTGTGGCCTTATTTGCTCGAGTCCTTAAGTCCTTAGTGTGTTTTCTCACCCGATGCCCTAAGATCGTTTAGCTTGGGAGTCACTGATTAAAGGCTGGTTACATGGGCAGATTAAAAAGCCTAATAGAACTAAGGAATAATACCACAAAATATAAAATAAATATATATATACATATAAATAAATAAGGCATAAGAGTTAGAGTTAAAGAACCCTTAGTCGAAACTTCACGGCCACGAAGGTGCATATGATTTAGGGTAAAGTAGTAGACTAGATGAAAAGTATAATTTGACTTCTTACTTTGATTGATAACAAATTTTTGAATAGAGATTAAGTTTAGGAATAAAAAATTCAGTTTTCCTATAACTTATAGATTACTTAAATCTTACAATAATATTTCAAATATTTTTCTTTCAAAAGGTGTTTTAAAAATACTAACATTTTTTCTCTTTCTTTATGGATTTTGCGAGTGTAATCACTGAAAATACTCACGAGACAAAACTCGTATTCTACGGGAAACATAGAGGTTTAACGGCTTGGTGCATAAGTTCAGTACAATCCGTGACCTGCAAAAATGGTCTAATAATTTTTGATCTAGTTTTGTTGTTTTGCCGAGGAAGAGCAAAAGATAGGTATGAGGGGCGTGATCGATCGCTGATATTGCATAATTATTATCATATTCTTATACTTATTATATAATAAACTCTACTTTTAATCCTAAGTATTTTCTAATTTATATGCAGGCCCGTTGCTAAAAGAAAGGAAAAGAAACGAGCCCAAAAGCCTACCAAAATTCTGATTTAATTCAGAATTAATTCAATGTCAGAAAATCAGGAAAGATCAGGGTAAATCAGATTGGTTGAAAATCAGTTAGAACAAATCTCTCCAAATCTATTAGTTAAAGCCCAAGATCAAAGACCGTTTCGTCAAATTCAGAAGCTGAAAGGAGAAATCCAGAACCAGAGAAAAGCAAATCGTAAAGCCAGGGAGTACCACCAACAGGGTGTGGCCAGGTCACAGAAATGCGACAAAAGCCGCGTTTTCGCGGCTTATTAGTGGTTGTTGGGAGAGCGTTTGCTCTCCCTATCTTCGTATGCTCTCCTATGTTGGGTTTTGCCTATTAATACTGGGTTTTTCAGAGACCACAAGGGGCGACCATGCAGAGATAGATTCTAGACCAGTTTTTCACTCTTTTTAGTGTAGGTTTTAGTTTTTTTTATGTAATTTTTAGTTTTCATTTATATAATTCAGAGGATATCAGAGTTCCATAGAAGAATGAGAGTGAAGTTTGAGCTGAGAGTGACACCGGTGTAAGTTGTTCTTCTTTTCTCTTATTGTTATAAAATTGAATCTATAGTAACCTTTTTATGTACTTTGTTTTTTTGTTCTTCTTCTTCTTTTCTACTTCTCTCCTTCTTGTACCAATTGCTATCCAAGTGAGTCTTATAGCATCGATAGAGCCTTACTTTTGTGAGTGCTACTGATATCTCATGACAATGGATTTTAGTCTAAGTCTGTATCATTTCATACTTGTTTTATCTTGATGATGTAATATGAAAGAGGCGAGAATCAACTCTTATAGGCTATGCGCGCTGATTGCCTCCACTTCAAGGTAACATTATCGCCAAATATTCAAGGTAAGCTTTTGGTCAAAGGAGGTAAGTAATTATTTTTAATTTCTTTCTTTTAACTTTTAGTGTAAATTACCAATACCACAATCTTCCAAATCTCTTTCACTCTTTTTCAATTTCTTTGTACATATCACTTCCATTTTCTCCACCTTCTTTATCTACCACTTTCTTCCTAACTTAACTTTAACTCTTTTTCATTTTTTTTTAAGAACTAAAAGAAGATCTTTAACCATTTTTGTTACCTAAAAGTGAACTTATTAAAAAGCTTCCATCGCTAGTCCCTCCTTGTGGATCATGACCCGCATAGCCACTTGCTATCGCGGTAGTATTGAGAACTTGCACTCTTTGTTCTTAAGTTCTGAAATTCTATATTTTGTGTGTAGGTTAAACTTCAATCAATTTTTGGCACCGTTGCCGGGGGGACGGTAAGTTATTCTTTTTTTTAGATTTATATTTTAGTTAACTTTCTTCTTTGTCTTGGTGTACAGACTTAACAACAAGGAATTTTTATTGCAGTGGACATATAAGTGGCCCTGAACTCTGCTCAAGAAAGCAGTGCCCAAAAGCCCTCAGATTTGCTATATTCCTGTGGCAATCTGAGTGAACTATTAATCTGTATTTTCTACAGGTTGGCTGAATTGCAAAGTTTAATATGTGTAACTATTTATTTCCTTGTTTGACTCACTGTATATCCATTTCTAACACAACAGTAAAAGGTTGATTGTAAATGCTAAAAATGATTTAGACTTTACATTTAGGCACGTGTTTATTTCATTACATTTTCTATTTACTGTTGAAGAGTGCTGGAGCCAAGGTATGTGTGCATAGCATTTAGTATAAGGTTCATTCTTGTATGAAATATTGCTTGAGTGTTACTTTTTTCTATATACTTGTACACTGCACAAAATTGATTTAAGGTCTTATCCTATAAACAAAATAAGGTGGGAAAGTCATTACCCTCTCTTAGCCCACAGACAATCTCCTCACTTGCTAACCCAAGCCTAACTAAAATTGAGTAGACATTGGCCCTAAGGACATCTCGGACTCAAATAGGAGACTGACCTAGGGGGAAGTTGATTTGAATCTGACTCTTGCCAAATCGGTGATTAAGGTTGGGGATTGAGAGGCAAAACCCCGAAGGCTGATAGTTTGGCTTAATTAGGCCCGTCGCTTTTGCGCGGATACCTCCCACCAATCTTTCCCCTACCTGGCCGATTAACTTGTGGTCAGATTCAGCAATATACCCCCCGTGGACAGTCTAACCAGTTAGGAGTCGTCTAGGTCTAAGGTTTACCCAAACTTAGGTTAGATTTTTTTTCTTTTCTTTTTATTTGTTTGCTTATTTGTTGATTTTTCTTTGTTTATGTTTAACATTTCCTGTGTGATATGACTTATAATAATAATTTTTCAATTTTAATGGTAATCTATATTATACCTCGACCTCATTTTAGGATATTACCAACCCGACATATCATAACTTTAACCAACCTAGTGTGTCGGATTGGTCTTATCTGAATCAATATAACCCATGCCCCCAATCTTATGACCATAATTTCTAAAATAATTTCAACTCTTCATAGAGTCAATGGGGATTCACCTCCACCAAGTCCAATTTTCAACCAATTGTCCTCCTTATCTAGCTTGTCCACAATATTTTCAAGATTCATACTCAGTTCCATCAGTTAAAAATAAAAAACAATCAATCTTTAAAATGAGTATGTGTGAGTCCAAGCATTAATCACAAAATATGACAGACTCGCAATTTCACCACAAATTTCAAAACAAAACTTCATCTTTTCAAGTCTAATTGAAACAAAACGATGAACCAATCGACTATGAAATGATGCTTTAAGCCATGACTCAAGCTCAAATCGCTCGTAATCATGACATAGATATAATGGTCCAAACTCTCCATTCTTACCGTTTGACCATTTCTGATGTCTTAACCATTCTGTTAGAACCGAAGAATCATGTTGATTTGGAAGACAAGATTCCATTTCAGCACACCTATTTGAACTTGCCCAAACTCCAAATTTTAAAAACCACATTGACATTTTGACAAGTTATTCCTTTTCTGAAATTAAACTTGAGAATGAATATGATCATGAACCTCAACTTAGTGATTCAATTCTACTTCCTGATTCAATAATGACTACGATGTCTTCACCTGATTTCAATTTTCTTTCCGAGTCAACATTGGATCCTGTGTCAATTCATCATGAAATTAAACTGTCAATCTTTTATGATCATCATATTGAACTTGACCAATTTCATACTTTTGAAAGTCTCATTGATAAATTGGCAAGTTCTCATTTTTATGAAATTGAACTCAATGAGAAATGTGACCTAGATTCTCAAATTTGTGATCCAATTCAAATTTCTGAATCAATATTGACTTCTATTTTGTTACCCAACTTGAATAATATTTTAGAGTCAGTTTTGATTCCCACACCTATCATTCTTGAGTTTTAATCACCAGTATTAAGTCACATTCCATTGTGGGAAAATAAATGTGGACTTGAGTTTTAATTTCTTGATTTGGACCCACTTCCTGAACCAATATTGACTCCTGAACCTTTACTTGACTGTCACTTTCCTGAGTCGGTATAAGTTCACACTTCCTAAGTCTAAGTCAATCATTTCATCTTTTCACACTCCATTTTGGGACAAGGGTGTTGATAAAATTGACTTTGAAATTATTTGTGAAATTTGAAAATTAGATGGGGTAAAATTCTTAATAAAAATGGGGTAGAATTCTTAATAAAAATTTGTGAAATTTGGAAATTACTTCCCAAGTCCAGATGCCTGAAGTAATCTCTCCTAGTGCTGAGGAGCAGGAGGAGAAAGAAGAAGAAGAGGAAGAATTGCTCCAACACTTCGTCCTCGAGCTTGCGTAATAAGGGGCCCTGCGATCCTAGTGGAGGAAGAGCCTGCAGGCGAATCCACCAAGGCCGAAGGGGCTGAAGGGCCTGAGGTGGCGATGGAGGGGCTTGAAGTTGAGATTCCAAGAGTTTCAATTTGGCCTGAAACTTTTTCGACCCATGAGAGAAGGGCGGAGTTGCAACAGCCTGAGTCTCCCAGCTTGCTGATGCCTACCTCGCGGGTTGTTGAGCCCAGCTCTATTATCGAGGTTCTCGATGGTAAAGCCTCAATCATTGAGACTTCTTAGGTCCAATTGTCATCTTCGTCGTTTGAGGAGCACGAATATTTTTTTCGGAGAGGAAGTCGACTTCGGCGATGAACCCGCTTATCCTGACACTGGCAAATTCTCGCATATATAAGAAAAAGAGATGCAAATGTACGTCCCTGTGATGGTTCCGCCGACAGGAGAGATTGCTACTGTTGAGAGTATTTCTTTTATCCTCCTTAATTGTTTCTCTATCAGGTTGGGAAAATGTTTTAACGTTTCCTTTGAATTTCTTTTGTAGGGGTGTCCACCGGTAGCGAAGCCACAACTTGTTCTCACATTGAGGAGATGATCCAGAAACTGGCCCAATAGGAGGGTCTCAAAATTCCTGCTACCGGGATGTCTCATGAGTCATGAGGGTGTATCCACTGAGACCGGGGAACTCTCATCCCCAAGTGGCTTGTCTAGGGACTTGTCATCTTCAGATCCTCAACTTAGTAAAAGAATAAAGACATGTTGAATACTCTCTTTTTCAAAGTTCTTTCGAGTTTGCTCGAATACTCCTTGAGAATCAGATTGATAACATCTGTCACCCTGGAAGCTCGGAGCAAGTTAGCGTGTATCTGATGCTGTTTAAACAGTTGGGGATATGCCCGAGGGAACTAAAGACCTGAAAAGGCTAGCTCGATGGATAAGGCTCGGTCGATGTTGAGTAAGCTTCTCGCCGCTCAAGAACACGAGCGAAAAGAGATGGAGGAGCAAATGGCTGAAGACGCCCATCATCTCCATAACTTCCAATCCGACTACCAAAGATTTGTTGACGATTCGAGGGAATCCGAGATCGTCACCAACAGTGCGGAGCAAATCATTGCCACTGCTCGGGAAATTATTGCTAAGGCACAAGCTTTGATTCAAGTTAACGAGCAGAAGCTTACTGTCACCAGAAAAATGCTGGAAGAGCTGGAAGCTGCCAAGAAGCTGGTCCAAGAAAATCTTGCTGCTCATTCCTCCAGATTTTATACCTTAGTATTAGCATTGCTATTATTATTATGTTATTCTTGGTATTATTCCTAATTGATTTTCTTTTCCAACCCATAATCCAATTATCTAATAAACCATAACCCATTTAACTCATAACCAAAAATAAAATAAAATGTAAAATAAATAAAATAAAATTTAAACAAAAAATATATATAGTAAAAATAATAAAATATAATTGTGTGTTTAAATTGTTAATTCCAAATTTCAAACTCATGTTCCCTTGTACCAAATCCCAATACCTAAACCATAATGCCACATTGGCGTGTGGTTAAGTTGGAGATCTAAATTTATTTAAACAACCTAAAACCAAATATAAGTTTCAAATTCTAACTGAAAGATCTCAAGAGATCTCTAGGGATCTTATCTTAATAATCTGATTGCTAACAATCCTAAAAGATCCTATCCTGTAACTTTCTTCTCCTACCTCCGTCAAAAAAGAGAAAGAAAGAAAGAACGACAATCGGAAAGAACTCCCAACCCATCATTTCTCATCCTCTTCACCCTTCTTGGAGTTGGAGTTGGTCGTGACGGGAACGGGTCCAAGGCGAGGAGGTTGAGAAGGAAGCGTGGAAATTGAGAAGCAGGCTAAATCTAAGTAAGTAAATATTTAATTTTTATGAATTAAAATATTTAATTGAAATAGCATGATTAAAATTTTATTCTTGTATAAAACCTAAATCTCCCCTTGATTTAAATCAATTTATATAAATTAAAATTTAATACCACATGGTGACTTAAAAATCCCTCCTTTATGAAGCTAAAAATCCATCCAATAATATAAACAAAATAAATTGAATAATGTAACAATACATTAATAGGAATTTTTAGAAGATACACACACATATATATACACAAATGTATATATAAGGGGAAAAAAAGAAGAAGGAAAAAAAAAGGAAGCCTACTGCTCTCGGCCAAAAGGCTGAGAGCAGCAGCCGGGTCTGCACCCGACCCGGGTGCAGACCCGCACCCGGAAATGACCAGTCCCAGTGGCCTGGGCTACCACTTGGCCAAGCCTTTAAAAAAAAAGAAAAGAAAGAACTGGGCCGCAAATTGCCCGGGCCCAGTAAAAATAAAAGAAAAAAAGGAAGAAGGCTGGGCCACAACTGGCCCAGGCCCAGGAAGAAATAAAAAGGAAAAAAATGAAAAAAAAAAGAAACTGGGCCGTCAATGGCCTAGCCCAAAAGAAAAGTGAAAAAGGAAAAGAAAGAAAAAGAAACTGGGCCTGGCTTATTAGGCCAGGCCAGAAAACAGAATAGAAAAGAAAAAAATACAAATTAATTTTGTAGCCCAATTTTAGAAGCCCAGTTTCAGTCCAGCCCACAGATTTTGAGTTCTAATCACCCAAATACAAAAACAGACCCGTTAACTATTGAAAAACAATTGGTTTTAGCTAGATAAAAATTTGAAAAAAATAAATAAAAATAGGGATAAATATCGAGATAATCCCTAACATCTACTGAAAAATTTTGGGGTTAATTATAAATCATATTGGACTGAAACACAGCCTTCTAAGTAAAAACCCACTACTTCAACATTCAGATCCGTTAAGAAAATTGCATGTTTTAAATGATTTACACCACAAAAATCAGTAAATAAATTATGAATAATATTATAAACTCAGTGTCATCCTACAACTTTGTTTTAAGACCTGGACCATCCATATTTAATTTAAAATACTGAATAACATCGAGTAAGATATCTTTCGTAAAATTCAATAAATGTAAATTTGATATCTTATGTATAAATTCATATGTATTTAATGTATATTTCTTCAAATTAGTGTTTGGATGCGCGATAAGTTCAGGTGAGTGTTTTTTGTTTATTTATTGAGTTTTTGGTATTATTTCACATCAATGCTTTTAACTTGTTCCAAATTAATATTATTTTATGTTTAAATAGTGTTCATGTTTAATTACTGTTCATGCACGTAAGTAATTGTTCATGATGATTTACACCCATTAACTATTATTCAAGTCCACATATGTATATATACAAAATGAATTTGCCTTGCGGATGTATTTATATCCCTTAAATAAATGTTGTATATTAATCTTGATCTTGGACATCATGATACCTCTTGAAAACTTGATTGACTATATATGACATCTACCTGATAACTATTGTATTCATATTATTGAAAGTTACTGGGAAAATATTGTCAGACCGTAACATATATATTGTTCTACCGTTTACACGGTAATATTGTTCACATTGTTATTGTTACATTGATATTGTTATTGACACCGTATCCTCCCAGTGATCGAAATAACATAGATATTAATTGTTATAACTGATAATGTAAATTGATAACTTACACCGGGATTGGGGAAATTAATGGAGAAGATAGAATCTGTATTTTGGGTGGACCTAGGATACAGGTTGCACAGCCGATATACGGTTCCACTGCAGGGTTCCAGGGGATGACTGACATCCCGTATTGTTCATATTGTCATTATTATTGACACATTGTTAATGTTATTGACTACCTAGCGGTAGGACCTGGTTCAGCGCCAAGTGATTGGGCCGTGGTTCCGGGTATGTACGGAACCCATCTAAAGCATGGACAATGTCTCTTCTATTAATTTCAATAACTTAGGACCCTGATTGACACGTGTAATAAGCATAGTATGGGATGTATCTATTACAGGTGACAATTGGTGTTCGCTAACATAATAAATGATAATGAACTTTAATGCATTGTGACTGACCATGATCACCGACTGTATATGTATATCACTGTGACAGACATATGACTATAACCATGACCAGATTGTATACCAGACTAGTGACATATGCTAGGTTACACATATTGGCATGAGTGATTTCCTTTTATCATGATGTCAGTTATATATCATTCATGACTTTATTCTTTATATTAGTTATCTTGTTATCTTTTATTTCAGTTATCTTGTTGTTATTGCTTGTGTTGTTATTATACACGAGCATTCCTCTTTACACACACACACTCATTAGGTCGATTCTGACGACCCTGGGTTCGCACATTCAGGGTATTGGACATCTTCTTATATTGTTCAGGTGTTCGTGTGATCGTACGCTTCGCGAGGAGATTGGAGTTTCTCCCTTTTGATTCTGGTATTCTTGCCTCTTGTTGTTCCTGTTTCTATACTCTTCTTGATTTCATGTTTATCGGATTCAGTCTTTATTTCAGTTCTTTTATATGATATCATGCGTGGGTGCTTATATGTAATATTGCAGTGATCGTTGATATATTATGGTTTATAGCTTGTTCAGGTTACTCTTAGGCTTCGCATGTATACGTGGGGTATTTCCTCGCCTATATACGTCGCCGACTCTCGTCGCGTCTCTGCTTCAGCGTATTTTGGGAAGCGGGGCGTGACAGGGTTTCTGTGATATCAGAGCCAGGTTCGCTAATGAGACGGACCAAGTTCATGCCTGTGACCTGAGACGAGTTATAATTTACACTACAGTAAATATATAGTATTCACATAATGACATGAGTCCACTTGAGAATCGATCGTCCTTCCTTTCTAAGTTCATCTCTTGAATCTGTTGATGCCTCCTATTTTAACATTCCTTCCGAATCAGTCTGTATTTTTCCTGTTAATTCATATCTTTCATCTCAGCTCCATTTCCCCGATATTGACTATAGGGACTGGCCTTTGGACCTAATCGACGGCAAAGATCAGAGCGCACAGCGAAAGCGTGGTGTCCCAGTGAAGCGACGTAGAAGTTTGTTTGTTTTCTCCCTGGATTTAGATTCATTTATCATTCCCTACTTTATTGAAATTTTAAGGACGAAATTTTAATAAGGTCGGTAGAATGTAATATCCCCTAACTAATAATATTGTATCTCCCTTTACTAATTTTATTTAGATTTACTTATTATTATTGATTAATTTATTTTATACATGTGTATAAATATGTGCAGACATATTAAGTGTATATGTTTGATTTACATTTATACTAGTATATGTATGTATTATATTTTATACCTTAGTATTAGCATTACTATTATTATTCTGTTATTGTTGGTATTATTCCTAACTGATCTTCTTTCCAACTCATAATCCAATTATCTAATAAACCATAACGCATTTAACTCATACCCAAAAATAAAATAAAATGATAAAATAAATAAAATAAAATTTAAACAAAAAATATATATATAGTAAAAATAATAAAATATAATTATGTGTTTAAATTGTTAATTCCAAATTTCAAACTAATGTTCACTTGTACCAAATCCCAATACCTAAACCATAATGCCATATTGGCGTATGGTTAAGTTGGAGATCTAAATTTATTTAAACAACCTAAAACCAAATATAAGTTTCAAATTCTAACTGAAAGATCTCAAGAGATCTTATCTTAATAACCTGATTGCTAACAATCCTAAAAGATCTGTAACTTTCTTCTCCTATCTCCGTCAAAAAAGAGAAAGAAAGAATGACAATCAGAAAGAACTCCCCACCCATCATTTCTCATCCTCTTCACCCTTCTTGGAGTTGGAGTTGGTCGTGACAGGAACGGGTCCGGGGCGTGGAGGTTAAGAAGGGGGCGTGGAGGTTAAGAAGCAGGCGTGGAAATCGAGAAGCAGGCTAAATCCAAGTAAGTAAATATTTAATTTTTATGAATTAAAATATTTAATTGAAATAGCATGATTAAAATTTTATTCTTATTATAAAACCTAAATCTCCCCTAGATTTAAATCAATTTATATGAATTAAAATTTAATAACACATCGTGACTTAAAAATCCCTCCTTTATGAAGCTGAAAATCCATCCAATAATATAAACAAAATAAATTGGGTAATGTAACAATACATTAATAGGAATTTTTAGAAGATACATACACACACACATACACACACAAATGTATATATAAGGGGGGAAAAGAAAAAAAAAAAGAAGAAGAAGAAAAAAAGGAAAAGAAAGAAAAAGAAACTGGGCCAGGCCAAAAAACAGAATAGAAAAAGAAAAAAATACAAATTAATTCTGTAGCCCAATTTCAGAAGCCCAGTTTCAGTCCAGCCCACAGATTTTCGGTTCTAATCTATTTTAACCCGACCTAAATACAAAAACAGACCCGTTAACTTATTGAAAAATAATTGTTTTTAGCTAGATAAAAATTTGAAAAAAAATAAATAAATATAGGGATAAATATCTAGATAACCCCTAGCATCTACTGAAAAATTTTGGGGTTAATTGCAAATCATATTGGACTAAAACACTGCCTTCTAAGTAAAAACCTGCTACTTCAATATTCAGACCCGTTAAGGAAATTGCATGTTTTTAATCATTTAAACCCCACAAAAATCAGTAAATAAAATATGAATAATATTATAAACTCAGTGTATCATCCTACAACTTTATTTTTAGACCTGGACCATCCATATTAATTTAAAATACTGAATAACATCCAGTAAGATATCTTTTGTAAAATTCAATAAATGTAAATTTGATATCTTATATAAAAATTCATATGTATTTAATGTAGATTTCTTCATTTTTGTGTTTGGACGCGCGATAAGTCCAGGTAAGTGTTCTTTGTTTATTTATTGAGTTTTTGGTATTATTTCACATCAATGCTTTTAACTTATTCCAACTTAATGTTATTTTATATTTAAATAGTGTTCATGTTTAATTACTGTTCATGCACGTAGATAATTGTTCATGATGATTTACACCCGTTAACTATTATTCAAGTCCACATATGTATATATATACAAAATGAATTGCCTTGCGGATGTATTTATCTCCCTTAAATAAATGTTGTATATTAATCTTGATCTTGGACATATGATACCTCTTGAAAACTTGATTGACTATATATGACATCTACCTGATAACTATTGTATTCATGTTATTGAAAGTTACTGAGAAAATATTGTCAGATCGTAACATATATATTGTTCTATTGTTCTACCGCTTACACGGTAATATTGTTCACATTGTTATTGTTACATTGATATTGTTATTGTCACCGTATCGTCCCAGTAATCGAAATAACATGGATATTAATTGTTATAAATGATAATGTAAATCGATAACTTACACCGGGATTGGAAAAATTGATGGAGGAGATAGAGTCTGTATTTTGGGTGGACCTAGGATACAGGTTGCGCAGCCGAGATACGGTTCCACTGCAGGGTTCCAGGGGATGACTGACATCCCATATTGTTCATATTGTCATTGTTATTGACACATTGTTAATGTTATTGACTACCTAGCGGTAGGACCTGGTTTAGCGCCAAGTGATTGGGCCGTGATTCCGGGTATGCACGGAACCCATCTAAAGCATGGACAATGTCTATTCTATTAATTTTAATAACTTAGGACCCTGGTTGACATGTGTAGTAGGCGTAGTATGGGATGCATTTATTACGGGTGACAATTGGTGTTCGCTAACATAATAAATGATAATGAACTGTTAATGCATTGTGACTGACCATGATCACCGACTGTACATGTATATCACTATGACAGACATATGACTATAACTATTACCAGATTGTATACCAGACTAGTGACATTGCTAGGTTACACATATTGGCATAAGTGATTTCCTTTTTTATCACGATGTTAGTTATATATCGTTCCTGACTTTATTCTTTATATTAGTTATCTTGTTATCTTTTATTTCAGTTATCATGTTGTTATTGCTTATGTTGTTATTATACACGAGCATTCCTCTTTCCACACACACACTCATTAGGTCACTTCTGATGACCCTGGATTCGCACGTCTAGGGTATTGGACGTCTTCTTATATTGTTCAGGTGTTCGTGTGATCGTACGCTTCACGAGGAGATTAGAGTTTCTCCCTTTTGATTCTGTTATTATTGCCTCTTGTTATTCCTGTTTCTATACTTTTCTTGATTTTATGTATATCGGATTCAGTCTTTATTCTAGTACCTTTTATACGATATCATGCGTGGGTGCTTATATGTAATATTGCAGTGATCGTTGATATATTATGGTTTAGATTTATAGCTTGTTCAGGTTACTCTTAGGCTTATAGTGTATACATGGGGTATTTTCTCACGTATATACGTCGCCGACTCTCGTCGCGTCTCCGTTTCAGCGTATTTTGAGAAGCGGAGCGTGACACTTTCTCAATCTTCTTCGAAGATTATCATTGTTAAGTGATTTCAAGATTAAAAAGTATTGCTTTAAGTACTTTCACGGCCGTGCCTTGACAAATGAAGTCCAACTTCTAGATAATTCTTCTTCGGGTAGGAACTAGCTATTTGCCATGATAAGGCTCAGTTTCTCTGAAGTTCTGTCATCCCCGTCCATCAAGAGACTCCGTCTTTTGATCTCTTTCTGAAATCTTTTTCTTGGGATTCATGCGTCCCTGCTCTACAAACGCACCTTTCACATTACCTAATGAAAAACGAGCTTATTGACTTCCAAGTCTAAGTCTCAAGTTCTTCAGACGCGACAGTGGTGAACTCTGTGTTTGGGTCTTGAAATGCGAGTCTTGCATATGAAGCTCACATTTGGGGTTCTTGACTTAGAGAATTTTAAGTCTGCTTTTCGAGTTCTCTCGACGAGAATGTGACAAACCCTGCGTTTCAGACACGAGTGTAGCGAACTATGCATCTTGAAGTTTCCTCAGGCAGTTTTTTAAGACCCTCATCTGCGTCTTTGATTTATGCCTCGTATCTCACATATCAGACGTGAGTCTAACACCAGACTGCGTTTGGATCCATATTTTCTATTCCTTTGTTGGTTAAATTCGCATCTGAAGTTCATGACTTTATCCTCGCGTTTATGCTTCTGACTTCCTGCTTCTGTCTTTGCAGAATTTTAACCTTTGGGTTTTGTTACTTGCAGGTTCTGGCCATATCGATAGTGTCGGCTCTAGCGTCTTTGCCAAGTTCATGGGAGAATATTTGGACCGGCCAGATTGTTCGATTGACGAGCACTCGGGGAGTCAGAGCTCCTGTCCAAGGGCGTGCCGGGTTCATGGGATAATATTTAGACCAGCCAGCTTGTTCGATTGGCGCACACTCGGGGAGTCAGAGCTCCTGTCCAAGGGCGAGGAAGATCCGCAAAGTTATCGATACACATCAAGACATTATTGGACATGATGCACCAATAATGTCTTTGGATTTTTCCTGGGTCACAGTGAGAATGGCACATCTGAAGGTCACAGGAATGAGGACGTCACTAGTAAGGCCTCGAATTCTCCCTTCACCAATCTTACTCAATGAAGTGACAGCGACGGAAAACCTATGCTCATTAGATGACTTTTTGAAAGCTTCCCATTAAGCGAAGGATTACGGTCTTATGAAGACCTTCGCCCCAGTTGGTCGGGTGGAATCTGAATGCTCCTTGCATTTCGACCTCAAGAAGCACCATTATTCTCAGAGGGGAGGAGGGAGGAAGTTGATCCGACATCCTGGCCATAGTCAAGAGGACGAGCTTTATACATCTTCAATGTTTCGAGGAGTGAGTCAACCTTTCGCTGAGCAAGATAGACTTCTTGTACTTCTTTGTTATAACACTCAATCTTAATGTATAAGAGAGCGTTTTGTGTCATTTCATGTTTTTTGAATATCAATAAAAGTGATACTTTTTTCTGTCTTCTTACATGTCTTAACTTCCTCTTTTGTATTGAAAATCAGACAAGTAGAAGTAATTACCTTTGATTTGCTAGAAATATAATATAACTTAGCAAGTCAAAGTTAGAAAAAATTCCATCTCAGAAATTCAAGCTTACTGTCAGAGGTGTGATATTAATTTGACAGGAGTGAGATGGTTTCTGTGGACTTGCCAATCCACGGATGAGAATGATAAGTGAATTTTTCACCCCCCACGGAGGATTATAACTAAGTATTCATCAAAGGTTTAGTATTAACGTAATTAAAACTCAGTTGGGGATTGATGGAAAACACTGTTAAAGGTATGATATTAACTTAACAGTGATTTTAAGTGGACCTGTTATTCTATTAACGAGAACAACAAGTAAGACTAGACCCACTAGGGATCTAGAAAAGTTTTTATCGTTAAATGTGTGATATTAACTTAACGGATTGAATCTTGTCAGAGATGTAATATTAACTTGATAAGGATGTGAGATAGAGGTGTGATGTCAATTTAGCTCCACAAGAATTTCAGTTTTGTTTGGGAAAACCGAAGATACCACTGTCCTAGGTGTAGTGTTAAACTTGACAGTGAAGATAATGCTAGAATTGTAATTTTAAACCTGGCATTAGTCATCTTAACTTCGATATGGAAGTTCGAGGGAAAGTCATTGTCATAAATGTATTGTTGAACTTAACAATGAACTGGATACTAGAAGTGTGATGTTAAACTTAATATCGCTCATCTCAGCTTCGATATGGAAGCCTGAGAAAAAGTCATTGGCATAGGTATATTGTTGAACTTAACAATGAACTGGATGTTAGAGGTGTGATGTTAAACTTAGCATCACTCATCTTAGCTTCGATATGGAAGTCCGAGGAAAAGTGACTGTCAGAGGTTTAATATTAAACTTGGTAGAAACTTAATCACTGTTAGAGGCGTAGTGTTAAACTTAACAGTAATTTGTCAGATGTGTGATGTTAACATGACAGTAGTTGATTTGGATATGAGCAATTTTGAGAATTTATCATTCTATTGATGAGAATTGACAAGTGGAGTTTAGAATGTCAGAGGTATAGTGTTAACTTGACAAGAACTGGTTTGTGATATGAGTAATTTTGAGGATTTACAACTCCATGCAAGGGAGAGACAAGTGAAGTTCGTACTCGCTAGGGAGCATTGAAACTTTCCACTGTCAGAGGTGTGGTATTAAACTTAGCAATGATTGAGCTTGTGGACCTACCACTCTATGGGAGAGAATTGGTAGGGGACCTTGGTGGAAAATAAAATGAATTATCAGATGTGTGATATTAACGTGACAATCATTGATTTTCTAGGGACATAGGAGGTTTGCCGTTAGAGGTGTAATATTAATATAACAACGGAGATTTTAAATGAGTTTCGTTGTCAGAGGTTTAATATTAATTTGACTGAATCCACTGGAGAACCAAAATCTGGCTTGTCAAAGGTTTACTGTTAACGTGACAAGTCCCAGCTCATTTTGCTGGAGAAATGAACACAGGTATTTTGTGGCCATACCATTCTGTGAGTGAGAATTGATAGAAGATTTTAGAGGAGAGGATGAGACCAGGTCTCTTAGAATTTTTAGCAAACCCTCAGCTATCAACAGATTTGGTGTGCCTTTACTAACTACTGTTTGAGTTGGGCTAGCCATGCTATTCCCCTCAGCATGATGAGTTGTCGAAGACTTATGTTGGACTTAAAAACCAACATTTTCCTTTATCCTTAGCCGTCAGAATCGTTGGATGTCCATAGATAAACTAGAGGAGAGTAACGAGGCTAAAATCGAAGTCTTGCACTTTGTATCTTCTTTCAATATTTACACCATACATCATGATGTAACCAGCGTTCGATCGGCTCGACACTAATTGACTAGAACGCGATCTAGTAAAGGAAGGAAGAAGCTTTTCTCTGGCGCCCTTCTAAACATCTTGGATCCTAGAAATTTTGATCAGAGGTGTAGTATTAACCTAATCAGGAGAAGAATGCTATCAAGGATAGTATTTCTTCAAGAATTTGCCGTTGATTGGCATCATGAGCGTATCGTCATCTGGGGTTATAAGGCGGTATGCTCCATTCGAGTAGACTGACTCTACTGCAAATGGTCCTTCCCATTTGGGTTGGAATTTTCCTTTGGTCTTATGCGTCGTGACCAAGGGTCTTCCGACGGCTAAGATAAGTCACCGTTCTTGAAAGTCTGCTCCTTAACTTTCTTGTTCAAGGCTCTGGTAATTCGAGCTTGATATAGCTCAATTTGCTGTTGAGCTTGCATGTATTTATCATCTAAAGCCTCGAGCTCCTAGAGTCACAAAAGATGCTTCTCCTCATTTGTCATCTCTATTGTCAAGGCGACACGTAAAGATGGAACCTAGATTTCTAATGGGAGTACAGCTTCACACCCATATACCAAAGAAAATAGTGTACCTTTCGTCGAGGTTCAGACTGTCGTGCGATAAGCCCATAAGCATTCACCTAATTTGTCGTCCCAGTCACGTTGGCTTTTCAAGACAAATTTCTTGAGAAGTTTTCCAATAGTCTTATTGAAAGCTTCTGCATGGTCATTAGCGGCTGGATAGTATACTGTTGAAGACACATTCTGAATTCTGAACTTATTGCAGAACCTTTGAAAGGCTGGGCTAACGAACTGGGGTCCATTATCATGGACAATTCGTCGTGGCATGTCAAAGTGGTAAATAACGTGATGTTTAACGAATTTGATTACATCAGATGTCTTCACCTCCCTCGAGGGAATAGCTTCAGCCCATTTAGAGAAGTAATCGGTTATGGCTAGGATAACCGATGTCCTTTGGATGAAGGTGGGCTGATAGGACCAACCACGTCCATTCCCCATATCTTGAATGGCCATGAATAAGTTGTAGGGTGGAGATGTCCTGATGTCTGGTGGATGAAGTCACCATGGACCTAATAGGCATGACATTGCTTGGCGTAAGCGATGGCGTCAGGGATCATCTTTGGCCAATAATACACCAGTCTTCAGAGTCGATTCCCAAGCTTCAGGCCAGGCTGATGAGCTCTACATATGTCGTCATGCGCTTCTTTAAGTATTTCCTATATCTCTTTTTGTGACAGGCAGCGGAGGACGATCCCATCATGCGATCGGCGATACAGTGTCATTGTGATCGCATTGTAGTAGAATTTAGGAGCTTTCCTTCTAATGGCAGCCGCCTCTTTAGGGTCATCAGGAAAGATGCCGCGCAATGTATAGTCGTTATACGGGAATCACCAGTCCCTGAGCTCTGGACCTGTTGAAGTCTCTAGATCTTCTTTGACTTGAGGTCTCCTGTCGCTTTTGATGGTCTTCAAAAGCAAATCTGGGCAATACAGGTCATGACTATATACGAGTATTTTCTCTACTACTCCAGCTGGAAGAGCCAAGGAAGCAGCTAGAGATGCCAGTGCATCTGCATGCTCATTT
>JAVJIF010026891.1:0-47361 GCA_038442645.1 Agave tequilana | reverse complement strand
GGGGAGCTTTCCAAGCTCTTCTTCCATTTTTTTTAAATAACTTATATGTTTTGTCATCATCAAAAAGGGGAGATTGTTGGCCCAATGTTACAATCACCCTTTTTTAGTGTGTTTTGATGATTACAAAACATATTAGTTATTTGTACTAATATCAATTGTTGTTTAAGTGTGTTTCAGGTTTCTATCTCAAATAGATTCTTCTTCTTCCCTAAAGGAAGGTGCTTTGGACTCAAGACAACTCAATTTGGGCTCAAGAAAGATGCAAAATTGAAGATCATGTGTAGATAGCCCTCTTGAAGCCTTGAAGTCCCTAGAACATTGTAAGAATAGAATGTTAAAGTTGAGTGTAGGATATTTGGCTCTAGGATACACACACACTTTACTCTTTACAAATTCTATGTTTTAAAACGTTTGTTTCTAAGTTTTATGCCTAGTTTATATATACATGTATCCAACTTGTTACATTTGAATATCTTGTTTAAAACATGTGTATAGACTATTTCTTGCATAATACTTAGCTGTAAGTATTTTAAAATATTTTTACAAAAATTTTCCACTTCAAAAAAACTGCCAGTTTTCCTTTTTCAGGTTGACCGCCCCGACCGCCCGGTCGACCGGCCTTTGTACCTGGGCTGCGTGCACGTCTGTGCACGTCTGACGGTCGACCGACCGTCGACCGTCTGAGAGCAGGTCTGCTCTCGGTTTGTTTGGGTCGACCGCCCGGTCGACCGCTTTAAGGAAACTGTGTTTTCCTTTGAAGGAAACGGTCGACCGAGCGGTCGCCCGGAGCTCAACGGCTCTTTGCAGGGCAAACGGTCGACCGGCCGGTCGACCGCTACGCCTGCAAGAGCCCAACGGCTCTTTCCTCTTTGGCCAATTCTGAAATCTGTTTTTATTTCTGTTTTTAACAGACTTTTAGAGAGTTGTTGGAGACCTTTTTCAGGTCAAATTAGGTGTAAAGAAATTGTTTTTTAACCTATTCTCTCCTTATATATAGAGGGAAATAGGTCCTCATGTTTTACCAAGAAAAATCCTCTAGTTTTCATTGTTTTCAAAAGAGAAGAAAAATTTGTTTGAGCAATTCATTCAATTTCTTTTTGAGCTTGTTTTTCAGTTGTGTTTGATTGCTAATATCACTCTACAACTGAAGTTTTCTCACTACACTTCATAGAGCCAAAAATTCCTTACTGATTCTATAGTGAAGTTGTAAAAGAGTGAGAGATTGTAAAAAAGTGAGAGATTGTAAAAGAGTTTGAGAAAGAGTTTAGTGATCTTGTTGTGATCACTCTTGTTCTTGTAATTCCTTTTCTTGTGGAGCAACCTCTTCGGTAGAGGTCCTGTAAGTTGTGAAGCTTGGTCCTTGGGTCTTCGGTAGACCAAATTAAGGCGTCCTCGGTGGATAGTGGAAACCCTTCACAGGTGAAGGCGGGAGTAGAGCGGTGGCTCGAACCTCGAAACAACATCTTGTGTTTGCGATTACTTTGTGTCCATTCTTGCTTAAATTTTCTCTTGCACTTTATTGCTTTCAATTACTTGCTTGTGATCTTGTTTCTTTCTTTGTGCTATTACTTCAAGCTTGTGATACTTGTGATATTTGTGTGCATCTCATTTTTCATCCATCATACTTTACCTTGATCGATCATATCTCATACAACAAGGTTGCATTGCGCACCTCTACCCATTCAAGGGGATTGGAGGAAGGAGTTCAGAACCTCTCACGGGGTATTCGGCTTAGTCTTGTTTTGAGAGATCGTTGCATCATTCATCATACTTAGTTTAAAAAGATCATTAGATTAGCAATTACACCTATCCACCCCCCCTCTAGGTGTTTTTCAGTAGGATGGGGTACGTTCTACTGCCATGACACGATTGGGGTAGTCTAGCCTAATTAGTTAGGGACATCTTCACAATTAACCTTATTGTGTGTCTCTTGTGTTATTTCTACTGTTTGATTGTTTCTGTGATGATTGCTATAGTTTGATTGTTTCATGCTTTAAAATGCACTTATGTTTTTGAGAATGTCTGCTTATCATCATGACTTGAATATTGAATGACTAGTTCAATGATAAACTTATGCTACAAATACTCAGTGGTGTTAATGAAAATAAATATTATGTAATTGCATATTGCATGTCCTTTTCTTGAACATATACTTCTGCGTGCTCTGCACGTGCTGCTATTCTTTTTCATTGTTTGTACTTGTCGAGAGTTTCTGAGTCCCCGGGGTTTACTTGCCCTAAATAGTGGAGAGTACATGGAGATATCGACTGAAAATGAGGAGTATTACGAGGAGCCTTTGAGCTCAGTAGAAACTTAGAGACTGCTTTTAATTATTACTTTCATAGATGTATGAATAAAAGGTAGTTTGGACTCATTTCTTAATATTAGATTTGTATCCAGTTATCTGGTTTCCGTGGACTTCATTTGTTGCATAAATCTTTAATTAGATTTGTTTCATGTATGTGTATTCTATTTGGACTCTGTATGTATATGCAGCAGATAGAAAAATGGTATAATTTACAAGATAGGGGCTTAGCACGCTCCTTTGAGCGTGTCCCCGACCCAAGCCACGTACTTATCTCGCTACAGTGGGAAGCGAGGCGTGACATATAATACGTATCCGGTGGCACCCCTGAGGTAATGGAGTCAGATAATATGAGTCGGATCCGAACTGAATTTTCAGATTAGATGCCCTACTGAATAAATTCAAATAGTGTAGTATTTGAATTTGATTTGTTTTGCAATATTGAATTTCGAGTTCAAATTCAAATAGTAAATGGGATCTGTATTCGATTTGAATTGAATACTCGGTATTCAATAAATATTGGCGAATATCTGGCTCACTACAAATGCCATTGAAAATATTCGTAAATATTTTGGTTTCAATCCGATATTCGATCAGTTTACATGAATTCTCTTGTAGGAGCAAACTGTAACTACATATATGTATGCATATTATAATTTATAAGGTTTTTTAAGATATATATATATATATAGAGAGAGAGATGTACATCAGACGCCGAATGAGAGACTATCTCAGCTGCGGCAACGTGGATAAATCTCATTCACGGATCTTAATCGCAGTGCTACCATGATCGCATATTTTTTGTTAAGACTGCTACTATGGTCGTAATATTTTTTGTGACAACTGCTACCATGATGACAATATTTTGTGATGACTGTTACCATGATCGCACTACTAATTACATTGAGAATACCTGAATTTTTTTTGGACTGTGACCAAGGTCGCAATGTCAGCTGAGAGTCTCAGCTGGCGGATATATATAGAGAGAGACTTGTGTAGTTTCGGAAGGATTCAAGCATAAATCTTTCCCACTCAAATACCAACATCCGATATTCAAATATAATATCCACTCCATTGAAGTTGATCTATATTATTTAAAGTAATTGAAAAGAAAAATATCAAGTGTTTTGAATATTTTTTATCCATCCATCATGCGACGCAAAATGGACGACCGAAAGTAGTGAGTTTGTTAGATCTATATCTTTAGATATACAAATTTGATCATAATCTAAACATTTGAAAACCCTGCAAACTATTTTTTGTAGATTTCAAATGTTATATACCTTTAAACTAACCAACTCACTATTTAGGTCATCTATTTTTCCCTACTTGATACATGAGCAAACAGTATTTGAAATATTTGATTTTTGATTTATAAAGACTTGAAATAATATCGATTAACTTCAATGGAATGTATCTAATATTTGGATGATATATGATTGTATTTGAGTGGGAAGGATTCAGAATTGAATCCTTTTAGAATTGCACAAGTCTCTCTCTCTATATATATATAGGGTCAAGTTCTCCTAGTAGGTCTCCTTAGATTGTAATCTAAGGAGACGACTTAAAACTCTAACATCCCGATTTGTTTTCTATGATCCGACCGCACATTATCATATTCATGTTATAAGATGCACGCATATAATAAATCACGTGATTTGAAGTTCATTTACTCATTGATCTAATCGTTCTATTTTATTCTACTGTTTAAAATCGTTAATGTTTGAACCCAAAAAAATAGAGTAAATGAATTTTAAATCATGTGATTTTTTATATGCACACATCTTATAACATGAATATGATAATGTGCGGTCGGATCATTAAAAAAAATTAGGATGTTGAAATTTAAGCCGTCTCCTTAAATTACAATCTAAGGAGACCTACTAGGAACACTTTTCCCATATTATAATATATTGAATAGTTCAACAAACCATTGAATCAAATATTAAATAATCATATTTGATTTATTTAATTTGCAAATACTAGAAAATATTGTTTGCGCTTAAATGATCTTCCAAGTCGAATTTGATCGAATAATTAGAGAAATATTTAACAAACTATTTGATAATTATTCACTCAACTTTCACTCCTACCCCAAACTCGCGATCTTCAATGTTGTGTGATTTCACAAACACGCACTATAGAGGGGAGGTTTCAGATCCTCTTATTTTACTCTAAAGTGAGAGGACGGTCCAAATCAAGAATCTTAATCGTGTGTTATTTTTGTTGATGGTTATGATTTTTTCTTAGTATAAAGTAGATATTAGTGCAATTCATGGGAGGCATATGTATTAGTTATGAAAAAATTGAATCACAACTATTCATTGGGATACAAACGGTTAGGATATTCGATTTTGACCATCCTCTAATTTTAGCATAAATGAGAGGATCCAAATTCATTGAGGAGAGCAGATGATATAAGAGAATAAGATATATTATTCAAATATTATTTAACTTATTGATAGAGTGGAAGCTATTAGAGCATCTCTAAGGGTTTCCTTGGAGATCTTTTTTTAAAGAGGTGGAGGAGGCTAAAGGACCATTAAGAGGCCATTGGTCTCCAATGATACTCTCTTAAATGTCTCCTCTACTATTTGTTTTAGTATTTTATGTTTGAATGTTCATTTATTTAATAAATTTGTAATAAGTAAATTTAATTAAATATTTTATGTATTAAATAATACTAAATATTAAATTCATATTAATTATTTATTAAAGTTTCATAATTAAAAATTCATGTCTTAAACTAGTATTTAATAATATATTAGATATAAATTAATTTATATATTAATTGAATTTACTAAAACCTATTAAAATGGGGTTAAAATGGGTGGGGTCGATGTGCTAAAGAGACTGTCATGAAACTTTTTTGACTTTCTCAATTAAGAAACATTTGTAACGATTTGAGTAGAGAAGGGAGAGAACTTCGGCCAGAATGTCCTTAATTTGTTGAAAGGGACCAGAAACCCCTTGGAGATTGTCTTACACCTTTCCTCTTATTTCTTTGAATAGAGGGCATGAAGCAAGTACCTGGAGGCCAAGACAGAGTTGACACTCAAGAAGAAGGTGGAGCTCGAGGCCGATGCAGAGTCGAAGCTCATGAAGGACGCGAGTCATGGGGTTATTGCTAGGAGCAGTGGCGGAGTCCGGGGCAAGGGGGCATGTGCCCTCATCCCCGCCCAAAGAGGCTCTAGCTTATGTAATTTGTGCGCCCCACTGAAGCTCTAGGCTTGACGAGAACCCGTGGTTCTTGCGCTGCCATTGGAAGACCAAGTGATGACGAGCAGTGCTGCGGGCGGCGCTGTAGGGAAGTTGTTGAAAATTTTATACTATTTTCTAAAACATGTAATATCTTTACAAATTAAATTAAGATAAAACAATAATTATTGTAGCATGTAACAACAATTATAATTAAAATAAAACAAAGGAATCTGGCCTGGGGAATGCAGTCGCGATGTCGCTGCCTAAAGGATCAAAAGCCTGTCTCCTTGTCCATACGTTGAATCGACCTTATTCCCTAACGATAAAGGACCCCCGGATTCATCAGCACTCAGCCCAGGACGGTGGGTAGAGCCTCTGCTCAAATGAAAAAGTTACTCAGAAAAATGAAGATAAAATTCTTTTTAACACTGATGCCATTCTCACGAAGAGTGCTCTTCAGGTTTTCTTTTAAGATGAAAAAAGTGAAATGAGCTGTTTGTCTTGCTATTGGAGTGAGGGGTCTATTTATAACCTTAGAAACCGAGTTGTTATAACAACTCCGACAGAAAATCCAAGCAGTTGAGATATTTTCTCAACTGATTTAGATTCTGAGACTTGGTCAAAGTTGACTTAGTAAAATAAAATTTGAAATGAAAGCTTTTCCTTTTATTTTAATTCAAAAAATTCAACAGTCTCCCCTAAAAGCTTGAGTTTCGGGGAAGACAGAATAAAATAAATCAATAATAAATTACAATCAAATCATCAGATCATAAAACACGAGTAAAATTGAGCAACTTTATACTGTGAATTCGGGACGGTGGACTACGCCTGAAACCTTCCTTAGTGAGTTTCATTGCCATCTGAGAGACATAGTGAACAACGCCTGAAACTAGCCTCTTTTACCAGATATTGATAGAATACACACACAATAAGTCTCCATCTATTGAGCGAGCGGGTTGAGTGTTAAAAGCTATGCTCACAATAACCGACTCATGAGAGTTTCTAGGGTTAGCTCTATCCCCCCAAACACGGCCATCACGATTCCTCTCACGTAGGTAAGTCCTCCAAGGGTAGTACAGCTGGATAGTATACCCTCCACACAATATGCGTTAAACTTATTAAGAGTTAAACTCATCCTTACCTAGCTGTATCATAAGAGCATCTCACTATAAAGAAGGGAAAGTAGCTACAACGCTATATATAGGATATAAATATATCTGGGTTGATGCTCCACACGAGTTTCACCAGTCCAGCTTATTACTACCACATTGAATTTTTTTCATGATACTAGTTCCCAGTCAAGTAGGTTAGGTTTCTGCTGTCGGTGAACTTTACTATGGGCTTAACCCCATCTCCCTCAATGAAACTAAGACTATACTCCTAAAAAGACCCTTAATCAGAATGACTTTATATTTTTTAGGGTCAGAAAATTGGCTTAACAGCCTTTTATCAAGTGATAACAGTCAGAGATTTAACCCTTTATGACCACATTATTATGACTCTTGACATCTTTTATTAGACCTATAAAGTCTTTGGGTAATTGTCAGAGTCCCCTCATTTGGAATTATAAGGTAGTTATAAAGTTTTCCTTGTAACCTTAGTTTCAAAATGAACACATTATACCATAATGGTTTATGATAAAGCATGTATATATTGTATTTGACTATTCAAATATTTAAGGTATATATGTCTATATTTTATGCTAAAGAATAGTCAAGAAATTTATGTTTGTCAAATGTCATGGAATGCACAATTAGAGTCAAAGTTTAAGAATTAACATGTAATTCAGATGTATTTAAAAAAATAGTTTAAGCATATACTTGATCAAAACATTAAGAGTTATACATGTACTAGAGGAATATATATATATATATATATAATATATATATATTATATATATATATATATATATATATATATATATATATAGATAGATAGACTTGTATCCTTTCAAAAGGATTTGATCCCGGATCCTTCCACTCAAATTCAACCCTCCAACATTCGAATACAAGATCCACTCCGTTGAAGTTGATCTATACTATTTCAAGTATCTATAAATCAAAAATCAAGTGTTTTAAATACTTTTTACCCATCCATCAAGCGACGCAAAATGGACGGCCGAAAGTAGTGAGTTGGTTAGATCTATGTCTTTAGACATACAAATTCTCGATCCGGCCATTTCATTATGATCTAAACATTTAAAAACCCCTATAAACTAATTTTTGTTAGATTTCAAATGTTCTACACCGTTAAACTAACCAACTCACTATTTAGGCCGTCCGTTTTTCCCCTACTTGATGGATGGATAAAAAATATTTAAAACACTTGATTTTTGGTTTATAGATACTTGAAATAGAATAGATCAACTTCAACGGAGTGGATCTTGTATTCAAATGTTGGAGGGTTGAATTTGAGTGGGAAGGATTCGGGATCAAATCCTTTTGAAAGGATACAGTCTATCTCTCTCTCTCTCTCTCTATATATATATATATATATATATATATATATATATATTATAATATTTATCCATTCTATTCACTTTATTAAGACATTGATGATGTCACAGATGAGATTTTGATATCTTATAAGATGGCTGCAAATTAGTTCCTTACCAGATAGCAAAGCATCCTAATTTGTCTTGCCATTTATATTGTTAATAGTATCTGAATTTTTATTTTAAGCAAATCACCATTGTCTTAATTAGTGATTAGGATATAAAATATAATTTTTTTGGTACATGCAACACGTTCATGCTTTCACAAATGATGCATGCATATAATGTATGCAATATATACTTTAGTTTTGAGAATATGTCACATTTAAAATCTTCAAAGAAATTTTAAATGATTTTGAAAATTATTCATAATTTAATCAACAATGAAAATTATAATATTCTTAAAAAATAAGCTATTTTAAAGAAATGTTTGAAGTGCATGATTATGTTTAATATAGCAATCATTCAATATATTTTATTATAAAATGATACACTTATAATTTCAATACACACACACACACATAATTTCATGAATAAAAATTAAAAGTTTAATATTTTTCGCAACTATAAGAATATTCTCATAGTTAAATCATGAAAACACTTAAGTAGAAGGTGTATAAATTTTTAGTTTAAAATATATTTTTAAGAAGTATAATAAATTACATCAATATATGACATTTTTTATTTAATATAGTTTCACTAATAAATATCTTATTGAATAAAAGCTAGTAGTGAAATGAGAAAATATTTTTACTTATAAGGTAATTTTGAGAAATTTATTTCATTACTTTAGATATTAAAATATATAACTTTTCAAATTTTAAGAAATGTAATAAGAATCTGATTTAAAATTTCTAACTAAGAATCTTGATCAATTCTCGACAATTAAAACTATATTTGAAAATATCAAAATAGATATTTAATTTATCTCTAAACTTAGTTAGAGAGAAATTATAGTTTGTAAGGTCAAAAATTGAAATCTGATTTCTAAAAGTCTAAATAAGGTCAAATCTAAACTTGATAATTATAAGTTAAGGATAATGTCTAAAATAATAATGAGATTAGGAGGTAGTCTCTTCATCTCAATTATAACACTAAATTATAAAAAAATTATTCATTTAGGCAATCTAGCTTTATTAGATCCCAATTAAAGTTAGATGGAGAATAAAATCGCACATGGCTATTCATCATCCTGTACATGGTTAGGATTCTAATTCTAACTAATTTATCATGATTCGATCATTATTTACATTAGATTCAAATATGAAAGATAGTTAAAACTCGAACCAACCATAATATGTAATCAGGGCTAATTCTAGATAGATTCATGTATGTCAAAATGGTGCTAAAATTAAGGTTATAACCTAAACAACATCACTTCTAAAGTTATGGTGAACAAACACTGATGATATATTTAATAAAAGATTTTAGAATATTGGGTAGTCAAAATCACAATTCTATCAGTCTAATTAGTTAGGTCGGCGTAACTCAGGTGGGAGATTTTCTGCTCTTGGCGTTCCCTAATTATAAAACCACGTTGAGTACCCTTCCTTTGTTAAATACCAATTATATGAAATTTTGAGAAAATGATTTACCCTTGGCTAAATTAAGAGTGTACAAATAATATTGTTGTACTCTAGATTTGTCAAAATGATAGGAAGATTTCTACCATATTTTCTGTATTCATAATATTAAAATGTCAGAATACGAGTTTATGTTGGTAGCTTCTAAATTAGGGTATGCAAAAAAAAAAGATGCATGAGATCTTAGTTTCAACGTGTAAAATAATATAATCTAGTTGCTTTTATTTGTTGAATAAAAAAAAATGGATTACCAGTCTCTGGTTAGAGATTATTTCTATTGCTGAAGAAACTAAGGGATGAGGTTTTAACTGGGAAAAAAATATGGATTATCATCCATTGACATATATGATAGGAGGAAAATCACCCTCAAGACGGACAGGAAAGAAACTTTTAAATTTAACTAGTTGCGCAAAATAAAACTAAATTATTCCAAGCTCTACATAAAGATAAAAGTTATAACATTTGACATTTAAGTGCAAAGGCATTGAAATGAAATTACAGGACTAGACATGAACTTGTTCGAAAGAGAACTTTGTATTTTGCGCTAAATGATTAGATAAGCATATATAAATAAAATAAGATGATAAATTATTGTCCTCAAATGAATAAACATTAACTTATATATTGACTGTATGTTTGTTTAGGTAAAGAGAATTAATACACAATTAAAAAATAAAGACACTAGTTATATTGCAGAACAATGAATTTGACAGAAATCATCATCATAGGATTTTCTTGTAAAAGTAAAAGAAACGGTAAACTAGAAGATGAATTTCAGAAAATGCTAAGAAAATATCTACAAGGGTGTAATTGCCATAATAAAGCTTTATCATCAAATAACATAAACATGATTTATGCAAATATTTCCAATTCAAGGGTAGTTAATGTATTTCATTGAAATGATAAAATAAGGTTATAAATCAAAATTGCTTGAAATAGACCAATTTGTCTTCTAGATTGTTGTATAAAAGTCGAGCAATAATTTTAATCAACAAGATTTTGTAAGAATAAACAAATCTTTTGCAAGAGTTCAATTAATTTGCATGAATAGAAAATAGATTAAATGAAAATGACACTATATAGATAATTTTGATCCTTTAGATTGTTAGAAATTTTATACTATTTTCTAAATATGCCATATCTTTACAAATTAAATTAAGATAAAACAATAATTATTCTAGCATGTAACAACAATTTTAATTAAAATAAAATAAAAGAATCTGGCCTGGGAATGTGGTCACGATGTCACTACCCTAAAGGATCAAAAACCCGTCTCCTTGTCCAGATGTTGAATCGATCTTGTCCCCTAACGGTAAAGGATCCCCGGATTCATCAGCACTCAGCCCAGGACGGTGGGCAAAGCCTCTGCTCAAATGAAAAAGTTGCCTAGAGAAATGAAGAAATTTTTTTTTTTTAACACTGAAGCCATTCTCATGAAAAGTAGTCTTTAGGTTTTCTTTTAAGATGAAAAAAGAGAAATGAATTATATGTTTTGCTATTAGAGTGAGGGGTCTATTTGTAACCTTAGAATCCAAATTGTTATAAGAACTCCAACAGAAAATCCAGACAGTTGAGATATTTCTAAATTTATTTAGATTCTGAGACTTGAATAAAGTTGACTTGGTAAAACAGAATTTGAAATAAAAGCTTTTCCTTTTATTTTAATTCAAAAATCCAACAAAAGTTGCCCTTGATTTGGTCCTCAACTTCGCGCATGAGGCCGGGCTCGCTGGCGTCAACTGAGGCGAGGGCAAGTGCCGATCGAATGTTCTTTCGTGACCTTCGAACCAGAGAACTTTGTCTCCGAGTGGCGATTCTGAGCCCCCCAAAGGCACTGTGGTTGGAAGTTATCTCAACAGTGTTTCTCGTCGCTGTCAAACTGTTTGAATTAATGCCTGTGTGGGAATTGTGTGAGCAAAAAAATTTTAGCCCAAGTGAGACGTGGTCTTGTTGTTTGATTGTTTTTGTCAAATGTATTTGCTAAAGTTTCTAGGAGTTACTTGAAGGACTTGGGGCACCATCCCAAAAGACTAGCCTTTTAGGTGGTGGAGTTGCCCAAATCCTTATATACCCAAGACCATCCCCACGTCTAGCCGATGTGGGACTATTTGTTCGACCCAAATCCCAACATCCCTCTCGAACAAAGAGTCTCCCCTGCAATCTCAACTATCTTCACTAGAAGATCAAATGCTCCATCGAGATCGAACTCTTCACTACGTGAGGCTACGACACGCCTTATGTGAAGCACTACAGTCGGTCACTCCTCTACACCGTGTGGTAGCCGGCACGCCCATCGCAAAGGAGCACCACTACCACATTTCTCGAGAGCCCAACATTAGCTTCACAGGGGCCTATTGCGCCTTTTTGCGCCAGTGGGTGGGCAGGCCCATTGCGCCTTTGCGCCATCGGGGGATCTACATCGTCGAATATCACCCACACACACGACTAAGTTCGGGGCATGGCTCTGATACCACTTGTTGTGCCCCCCAGACACCAACTCGTTGTGCGTAGCGATTCGCGGAAGAAGAGACACAACAACCACCACTTGATCTTGAGGAATCCACCCAACGGGCGGAGACTCGATTCAGCTGGAGAAACAATCAAAGCAGTAGGAACAACCACCAATAGAGCAAAGCAATCAACGCACAAATTTAACGAGGTTCGGCCAACGTGCCTATGTCCTCGGGACAAGGGAGAGAGAGATTTTATTGATTCAACAATCAATACAACTAATACAAGAGGGAACTTGAAGAATTCTTGGAGATATTTCTTGGGATTCTTCAGGGATACAATACATGAGGCCTCTAGCCCCTATTTATAGCCACAGAGTCCCTGGATTTATAGAAACCCAAGTTGGATTAAATCCCAACCAGAAAAAGAATTCGAATCTTAAAAGGATACTCCAGCCGCGTCTGTCGGTCGACCGGCCGGTCGACCACCGCGCCTACTCGAGAGCGAGGCTACTTCAGTCGGTCGACTGGGGCCAGTCGACCGCTCCAACCTGAGCACGCCCGTGCACGCCGGTCGACCGGGCCGGTCGACCGGAACATCGACTGGGAGCACAAATTGCCTGCTCCATGCGCCGTTTCTTATTCCTTTGTCGTCCGATCTCTGTGCTACCTTCTTCCATCTCCTCTATCTCCTCTCTCTCAAATTCTCCACCTCGGTGAAGATTTTTCAAATCTGAGCCGATCTCCAACGTACCCCAGTCTATCACTGGCGAAATTGACACACGATCTCGGCGAAATCGACACACGATCTCGGCTTGCGCGCACCGGACGAAATCGACACACGATCTCGGCTTGGAATCTATATCTCAGCTATCCACTGGAATGCACCACACATGCCTTCCCTACACATCACCTTAGGAGAACTTCCATACATGCCGAACACCGAACGTGGCTCCTATTCCGCAACTTCACGACCCCACGAAAAACTCATCATGAGCCAACACCGACTCTCCAATTGACTAGCTCTATGTAGTCTACATGTCTTCAGCTGACGGTCCAACCAAGTCTGCGTAGAGCACACCAAACACCATCATCGACTTCACAACTGGATGCATACCACTCCTTATGTAAGCTCAACATCTTCTCACCAGAAGATCAATATGTTCATCGAGATCACAACACCTCACCTCTACGTGAAGTCCAACTCTTCACCTCTACGTGAAGTCCAATCGGCCACAACACTCCACCTCTCGTGAAGCCTCTCCACCTCTACGTGAAGCTCCAATCGGCCACAACTCTTCACCTCTACATGAAATTCTAAACAGCTTCTTGAGAACTCAAACATCTTCATACGGGTTGCATCACCAAATGGCTACACCTTTACGGCTGCCTACGTACCTTGCCAAGGGATCAAGCCAACCGTAGTTCATTTAAATGAGCTCCATCAAGCTCAAGCACTTGTACTTGGATCTGCAGCAGCGAACCTATCTGGCTGAGTCATATGAACCTCCTCACGACCATCATGGAGAACAACGGCTTCAACTTGAGCTTGTCGCGATCACAAGCTTGAGATTCATGCTTCTTTATCCACAAGCGTGGTTTTACCTTGGTTCCAATGGCTGCAAACAACTCGACATCCTCAACAATGTCTTCAACCTATTCAGCATCAACCTTGGCTACATGATCTCCACCCGGTGTCACATCCGGTGAAGTCTTCTCTGATGCAGAACCAACTGGAGATGGTGGAGTAGCATCAACCTTCACCCGCTGCGATACGTCCTTGGTCTCCGTCCTCTCCACCTGCTGAGAGACGGTGGACTTCAACACTGAAGTCTCTTCAAATGTGACATGCCTACTCAACACGATCTTCTTGTTTTCAGGGTGCCACAACCTATAGCCATTCCTTTTGACACCCAAAAACACAAACCTCTTTGCTCGCGGATTCACCTTGCCATTCTTGGCACTGAAGTAGGCCGGACTTTCAAACTCCCGCAGCAAACCATGATCTTTAGCAGCTTTCCCAGACCAAATTTCCAATGGAGCTTTACCTCCTATCGCAGTCGATCTATTCATGAGATGGCTAGCATACACAATCGCCTCAGCCCAAAACGATTTGTCTAATCCTGCATTAGACAACAACCACCGAACCTTCTCCAGTAAGGAACGGTTTACTTCCTTAGCCAACTCATGTATACCTATTGTGAAGTGAGTAGTAATACCTGTGTTCTGACCAAATCGTAGGAATTGGTTCATGTCTCTTTTAACATTACCAATCTGCAGCTCCTTGATCTTCCTACCAATCTGCTTGTCCATTCTCCTCTCCACTTCACCAACATATCTAGGGCTTCACTCCTTTGTCTCATGGGATATATCCAATAGTGCCTAGATAAATTATCAATAAAAGAGACAAAGTACCTATGACCTCCAAGCGATGCAGTCTTAGCAGGTCCCCAAACGCTTACGTGAACACAATCAAGAAGACCTTCTGAGCGGTGAGTACTGGTGCTGAATTTCACCTTCTTCTTGTCCAGAACGCTGTGTTCACCTTCCAACTTGCAGGTAGCAGCACCTTCCAACGATCCCTTCTTTGTAGGAGCTCGCAAAGACCTTTCACCTCCATGTCTGACCTTTACCTGCCAGACCTTCTTGCAACCATCATCTGAAGAACTAGAAGTCTCTACCTGACCTGTAATCGTACTACCCTTCAAGTAGTAGAGATTGTCCTAGCGGACGCCTTTCATCATGACCATCAAGCCTTTGATCATCTTGAGAACACTATCTCAAACAGATATCACCAGACCCAATGCTTCCAAAGCACCAACAGAGATAAGATTCCTTTTGAGTTGAGGTACATACCTCACCTCCTTCAATTCTCGTACTATCTCATCATCCATCTTGATACGGACTGTACCCATCCCTTCTATATTACACGGATGGTCATCCCCCATGACCGTGTAACATCCATCCAGCTTCTCAAAGCTAGAAAAACAGGCCCTGTTCGGGCACACATGATAGGTGGCTCCGCTATCCAAGATCTACTCAGCATTATCTGAGTTACAAACAGTAGGGATAGTAATAAAGAGAGTGAATACCGATGAGTCCAAGTCTGATCCATCTGCCTGTGAGGTACTGCCTTGAGTACTGACCACCTTTGCAAGATTTGCCTTAGTTTTAGACTCCACCTTCTCACCTTTGGCCTTCGGGCATTCAGCTTTCCAGTGTCCTAATTCCTTGCACAAAGCACACTGATTCTTCTTCAGATTTTTGAAGCCTGATCTGGACTTTGATCTCCCCCGATCAACTCTTCCCTTCCAATTGGAACTTCTGCCTCTTACCTCCAATGCCTCTACTGTTGTGCTTCCCGAAGAAGACCGTCGGTCATGTCTCCTTGCTTCATAACTCACAAGTGCAGCAGATACCTCATCGTAGTTAAGAGATAATCTACCATTGAGAAAAGTAAGAGTAAAGGCCTCATACTCTTCCCTAGGAAGAGAGTTCAAAAGAATTACCGCCTTATCGTCTTCACTAGTCTCTACATCCACATTAACTAGATCTGTAAGAAGCTTCGCGTACTGGTTCAAGTGTTCGTTGACGGAGCATCCTCTTTGCATCTGAAACTCATAGAGCTTACTTTTCAACTGCAATCGCGATTCTATGCTCTTCGTCAGATACCTCCTTTTCAGGATCTCCCACAGCTGCCTTGCAGATGTCTCATGCAACACCTGATACTTGATGTCTTGTGTCAGACAAGACCTGATCAAGCTGCTTGCCGAACGGTTCATCTTGTCCCAATCTTCTTCAGTCGTTGATGCGCACTTCTTCTCCAACCGTAGAGCGTCTTCGAGATTTGATGCCGTCAGCGCATCCATAACCTCACACCTCCACATACCAAAGTTGTTCGTCCCGTTGAACTTCACCACATCAATCCTTGGATGTGGATATATGGATTTCACCGATGCGCTTTTTCCAGCTATCTTCTCAACTGATTCCTCAAAGCAATGTGAAAACAAACAGAGTTAGATAAAATAAACTAGATAAAGATCAGATCTTTACCTCCACGCGAAACCCTCGAAGAGTTTCCGAAGCAATCTACTCCACCAACTTAATTCCTCGAGCAATCTAGATTGCTCACACGCTGTTCTGAGATCGGCATACGATCTCCGCCAAATAGCTATTGATGTCCTTGAATCAACAGATAATCTCACGTCGAACCTGGGAAGCTTTGATACCACTTGTTGGACTTGGGGAACCATCCCAAAAGACTAGCCTTTTAGGTGGTGGAGTTGCCCAAATCCTTATATACCCAAGACCATCCCCACGTCTAACTGATGTAGGACTATTTGTTCGACCCAAATCCCAACATTATCGTTTGGAATTGGATCCGCAGCATTTGCCTTTGACTTTCATTTAAAGAGAGGATGATTTAGATGACCGATAATTGTTTAAATCATAAGAGATTATAGTGTTTGGTTCTCCAATTCCCCTATTTTTTTTCTTTTATGAGTAACCTTGTATAAAAAGAGATGTCAACAAATAGTGACTCAAGCGGATTTCAATCCAAGTCCTGCATGTTGCTTAAACAGATTTTCTATAAGTGGAAGACGTGTTTTTCTGTTGGTGGGCTTGAGAAGAATTCTTGTCGGTGGCATGTTTTAAGAGAGAGGGAGGCTAATTTAGTAGTCAAATGATGTTGATTAATGCTGATAAATTAATATTTAGTAGTAGTTTTGTTCACATCACCACTTACGATTCTGTTCTTATTTATGTCTCGACTCACCATATAAATTTTCTGATCTCTGATTTCAGCCTCTTTCGCATCCCTCTCGGCGTCATCTCTGATCTCGACCTCCCTCTCTTTTCTATCAGTCTCTCTCTGATCAATATATACTTCTCTAAAATCTCTAAATCTCTAAATTCATTCCCTCTCGCAAACTGGACTCACTCTCAAATTTCTAAACCTTAAATTTCCAAATCTCATCTCCTTTCTCTTGATCTCACTCTCAAATTCCTAAAATCTCGCTCTATAAAATCGGAGTACTCGAGTAAGGAGCCAAAGATTTGGCGACTTCCACCACAACCGGCGAGCTGGACAAGGCGGCTTCCACGGGAGCACGGCTCACGAGTCACGCCCAACTCCTCATCGTCTTCATTGGTATGCTAAAATTTATTTTAATTTGAATTACTCATTGATTTTGTTTATCTTGTCATTGTGATAACTTTCTAAATTTTTTTATTGTTCATCATAGCGTAATTTATTTAATTAGTGATAATATAAAAATAATCAGAAAGATCATTTGATAAAATTAGTTAATTAGTAATTAGTATGTTATATTTCTGTACTTTTGCTATAGTCTTATAAAGGTTGTATGTTGTATGTATTTTGTAAATCTATTAAATTAGTTAATTGGTGATTAGTTAATTAGTGATTAGCACGTTGAATGTTATTTTATATCTCCGTCTTTGAAATCCTGACTACGCTACTGGACGAGAGATGTGGAGGATGAGACCATGGATGAGGTGTTGCTATTCCTATTTCAGTGGTTAGTCCACTAGAAGTGATGAAAGTAATGTTGGATGTGTATTTGATTTTGGAGGGAAAATTTGAATTTCCTTCAACTTGCATTTAATATCCAGTCTCATATTGAATAAACCAAGAAAAGTTGAGTGGTGTATATACCAACTCTTTCATTGTCTATTGTTATGAGCGTTAGGCCATGAGCCATACTCTCCACGCACACGCGCGCCGAACCGAATCGGGTTAGGTTTGGGTAGGATGGCGCATGCTCACGACACGAATGCATCTCCGTTCAAGGAGTTCTTAGACCAGTTACATTTTGAATCTTTTTAATAATCATATCTACGTAGATCAAAATAACTCATGAAAAGTAGATAACAAAATTAATACTATTTTTTCCATCAAGATAATCATATCTTAAAATATTTGAACGAAATAAACAAATCTTAATTTAACATTTGAATTAATCATAACGATGAAATTGTTCACAGAAAACAAAGCAGACGAGAAGTTACGTTTGGCAAATTCACCATATTTAGATTTGAATGAATTGGAGTCGATTCTCAGGAGGTAATTTTTCAAATTTTAGCCTCAATGAAATGAGAGGTTGTCGGTTCGGATTTGGATTCGAAAGAGTAATTTCATTTTTGAGGGAAGAGATGGAGCCACACGGAGTTGGATCTGGTTCAAGAGCCCGAAGGAGGAAGGATAAATGACATGGGTTTGGATCCGATCGAGAGAGAGAGAGAGAGAAAGAGAGAGAGAGAGAGAGAGAGGAGGGAGGAGGGAAGCGACGAGTGGGTACCACCAATTGATTATATAGTGAAAAAAGAATGGCTGTGATTTATTAGGATTGATTTATTAGGTGAGAGGGTACCAGCACTTGATCTCTTGTATCTTGTTTTTCTTTTGTTACTTTGCTATTTTTCTTTGTTTTTCTGATTATTCAAAAAAAAAAAAACCTCCTCCTTTCTTAATACTATTGGGAATATGAAGAATACATGTGAACTTTGAATTGAATTACGGTAAGATCCGCCGATCGAATCAATTGGATGATGGTTGGAGTGTGTTCTCCTTCTATTGGGGATGAACGTGGTATATTCACATTTCAATTCCAACTTCGAATGAATGAGATATTCAAGTCTAAAGATTGCCTAATTCAAAGCCAAAATGGGATTAAAAGTAGCTAAAAGCATTTAGTCCCACATTGACCATGGGATGGAAGTTTGTAATATTTAAATAGAGAAAATTGGGAATAAAGGGCGTGCCCTTTGGGTACTTGGAGTTTTCGCGCGCGATTGGGAGGAAACCATGCGCGCATATGCGTGCGCCGCCGCCGCCGACCAGCCGGTGCCGGGCCGGGCTCGCATACCCAAAAAAAAAATCTTCTGAGTTCTGTTTGAAGGAGATTCTCTCTCTCAGTTGAAGTAACTTCCAAAGGGAAGTGGGAAATCAGTAACTTGGTTCCCGAAGCGGCTTCCAAAAGAGATTATGCAAAAATTCGCTCAGAAAATTCAATAGATTCTGAGAAAATTCAAAGAATATTCTTCTATATTCCTTCTTCCGAAGCGGCTTCCAAAAGAAATTCTGCAAAAATTCATTCAACAGATTCTGGGACTTGGCTTTCAAAAGAGATTCTGCAAAAATTCGTTCTGAAAGAGGGCTCAGAAAATTCAACAGATTCTAGGACTTCCGAAGAAGAATATAAGAATATTCTTCTACCTTCCTTATTCTCCCGAAATTTGTCTTTATCCTGCTGCTTCAATAATCCTGAAGGTACTGGTTAACTACGATTCGACCTTACAGTGATTTGGTAGTGCTATCTAAATACCGTGAAGGAGTAAAGAGAGCTCAGAAAATTCAACAGATTCTGGGACTTCCGAAGAAGAAATTCTTCTACCTTCCTTCTTCCCCTACAGTGGGTGCTCCCCCAAAGTAAAGGCAAATATTCTCCCGAAATTTGTCTTTATCCCGCTGCTTCAATAATCCTGAAGGTACTGATTAACTACGGTTCGACCGTACGGTGATTTGGTAGTGCTATCCAAATACCGTGAAGAAGTGCTGTATCTTGGGAGACCAGCGTCCAGTAACCCGTTAGCACCGCTACGGGGACGTAATTGTCTTAAGGAGATTCGCTTTAAGCGTACCTCACTCCAAGTACTGTATAAGTGAATTAATTTCTTTATACAACGGTATACTGATATTCAGTATATTGAGACTGACTTATACCAGTCTAATTGGTGTTTAACTAAGGAAGGAAATTGAAAGGTCCTTCTTAAATTAAGGAACATTCTATTGAACAGAAAACCTCCCACCTGATATTAACCGACCTGGCCAATTAGATAGTGATATTTCAGGGATATTGATTAGTTATCAGATTGATCCCAGAATCCAACAATCTTAAGACAATTATCTATTGAAGTTTCTTACTTCTATTCTGCTTAAACTTACAGAAAATGTCTGAGACTAATCAAGATAGCTCTAGCAAGGCACCAAACATGTAGCTACAAGCTTTGATGTCCACTCCACTTCCTAACCCGAAGCCGGAGAAGTCAGGAAAATTTGACGGCACAGAATTCAAGAGGTAGCAACAGAAGATGCTCTTCTACTTGACCACTCTTCATCTGGCCAAATTCCTGCAAGAAGATCCACCAGAACCCGGAACTGATCGGGACTCAGTCCTTACAGTCAATGCATGGACTCAAGGTGACTTCCTTTGCCGAAATTATGTTTTAAATGGACTGGATGACTCTCTTTACAATGTCTACAGTCCTATCACAATGGCAAAAAAGTTATGGGCCAGTCTTGATAAGAAATACAAGACTGAGGATGCTGACACCAAGAAGTTCGTCGTAGGATGATTTCTAAAGTACAAAATGGTAGACAGCAAGACTGTAATCAGTCAGGTACACGAGTTTCAACTTATCTTGCACGAGATAGAAGCCGAAGGTATGATTCTACCTGAAACCTTTCAGGTTGCTATTATCATGGAGAAACTCCCACCTGCGTGGAGAGATTTCAAGAATTACCTAAAGCACAAGCGCAAGGAGCTGAAGTTGGAAGATCTCATTGTGAGGCTTCGAATCGAGGAGGACAACCGAAAGTCCGAGAAAAGGAGAAGTAAGAACTCCTATGAAGCCAAAGCCAATGTGATCGAAGACTCGAAGGGGAAAGAATCTGCTTCCAAAGGCTTAAAGCAGAAGAAGACTTCCCAGGGGTACAAAGGCAAGAACATGCACTTCAAGGGAACCTGCTACATCTGCAACAAAAAAGGGCATAAGGTGAATGAATGTCGTAGCCGTCTCAAAAAGAATAAGAAGAACCATCCACAGGCAAACTTGACCGACCATGCGTCGCCAAGCCTTTCAGCTGTGGTGTCAGAAGTGAACCTGACAACCAACAATATGGATTGGTAGGTAGACACTGGGTCTACTCGGCACATCTGCTCTGAGAAATTATTATTCTCTGAATATCAAAAACTAGAGCAAGATGAGCAACTATTCATGGGAAACTCAGCCGTCTCCAAGGTTGAAGGAAAAAGGTAAGGTCATCCTGAAGTGGACATCTGGAAAAAAGCTTACTCTGAACGATGTGCTACATGTTCCAGATATCCGCAAGAATCTGATCTCTGGATCAATACTTAGTAAGAAAGGATTTAGAATGGTTTTTGAATCAGACAAATTTGTACTTACTAAGGGTGGGATGTATGTGGGAAAGAGTTATCTTGTTGATGGACTTTTTAAAGCCAATGTTGCAGTGGTAGATAAAAAGTCTGTGTATTTGTACCCGAAACTTATAAATAAAGAAAAATCTTCTGTTTATTTGCTTGAGTCTCCTACTTTATGGCATGCTAGATTAGGGCATGTGAATTACAAGTCTTTAAAGAACTTGTCTAATCTAGGATATATTTCTAAACTCAACTTGGAAGAAATTCGCAAGTGTGAGGTTTGTGTTGAGGCCAAGTTAGCGAAAAATATATTTCACTCAATTGATCAAAATACAGAACCTTTAGGGTTAATTCATAGCGATCTGTGTGACTTGAAGTTTATGCCAACTAGAGGTGGTAAAAAATATTTTATTACTTTTATTGATGACTATACAAGATACTGTTATGTGTATCTTTTAAATATTAAGGATGAGGCAATGAATATGTTTATAACAATAAAGCCGAAGTTGAGAATCAACTCAATAAGAATATAGAGGCGAAGAATCTGAATCAAATGATTTTAGTGACTTATGTGCTAAATTTGGTATAATCCATCAAACAACAGCACCATATACTCCTCAGCAAAATGGAATTGCTAATCGGAAGAATAGAACTTTGAAGGAGATGATCAATTCCATGCTCGTAAGTTCTGGAGCTCCGCAGAACTTGTAGGGGAAGCTCTGTTAACTGCAAATTATATTCTAAACAGAGTACTCCACAAGAAACTTAGTCTTATACCATTTGAGTTATGACATGGAAGGACACCTTCCTACCATTACCTCAAAATGTGGGGGTGCCTTGCAAAGGTACTAGCACCATTACCTAAAAAGACTAAGTTGGGAGCAAAAACTATGGACTGCATATTCAAAGGCTATGCCTTGAATAGTAGTGCCTATAGATTTCTGGTTCATAAATTAGAAATACCAGATATTCATGTAAACATGATTATCTAATCTAGAGATGCTGTGTTCTTTGAAGACATCTTTCCATACAAACGGAAAGCAGATAAGACTTCTGGAAAAAGAACATATGAGATGGCATTCAGGGACGAAAATCCCGAGGAATCGATTGTTAATGTGGAAATTGAACCAAGAAGAAGTCAGAGATCTAGAATCTCAAATTCTTTTGGTCCAGATTTCATAGCATACGCTATTGAAAGCGAGCCTCAAACATTTAAAGAGGCTATGTCAACCCCAGAAGCACAAATGTGAAAAGAAGCTACAAATAACGAAGTAGACTCCATACTAAGTAAGAATTGGCAAACTTACCTCCTGACAGTAAACCAATTGGGTGTAAGTGGATTTTCAAAAGAAAATTAAAACCCGATGGATCTATCGATAAGTATAAGGCTAGATTAGTAGCCAAGGGTTATTGACAAAAGGAAGGACCTGACTACTTCGATACTTATTCACCAGTAACAAGAATAACCTCCATTCGGATGTTGATTGCAATTGCAGTATTGCATAACTTAGATATCCATCAAATGGATGTCAAGACTGCATTCTTAAATGGTGAATTAAATGAAGAAATATATATGGAGCAACCTGAAAGATTTATAGTCAAGGGCTAAGAACACAAAGTGTGTAAATTGGTAAAATCCTTATACGGTCTAAAGCAGGCTCCAAAACAATGACATGAGAAATTTGATAGTGTCATGATCAAAGAAGGATTCACTATCAATGAATGCGATAAGTATGTTTACACTAAAACAGTTAAAAATGCATGTATCATTGTTTGTCTTTATGTAGACGACATGTTGATACTTGGGACTAATATTGAAATTATTAAGTCCACTAAAAGAATGTTATCCAATAGTTTTGACATGAAGGATCTGGGGGTTGCTGATGTAATTTTAGGAATTAAAATCATCAGAACACCAGATGGAATCAGTCTATCTTAATACGTGGATAAGATGATAGAAAGATTCAAGGATCATGGGATAAAGGAGAATACAAATCCTTTTCTCCCACACGTCCACCTTCATAAGAATATAGGAACTGGAATGCGCCAGTTGGAGTATTCTCAGATTATCGAAAGTCTATGTATTTGATGAATTGCACTAGACCCAATATTGCTTACGCTGTAAGCAAGTTAAGTAGATACACTAGTAATCCTAGTGATCAACATTGGACTGCTCTACTACGAGTATTGGGTTACGTATCACATACCAAGGAATATGCCTTGAGATATGGACAGTATCCACCTGTACTTGAAGGATACAGTGATGCAAATTGGATTGCAGATTCTGAGGAATCAAAATTAACTAGCGGATACGTATTTACTCTAGGAGGAGCAGCGGTATCCTGAAAATCTTCCAAACAAACATGTATTGCCCGTTCCACTATGGAATCGGAATTCATAGCCTTAGATAAGGCCGGAGAAGAAGCAGAATGACTTCGACAATTTTTGGAAGATATACCATTATGGCAAAAGCCAATGCCTGCTATATGTATACACTGCGATAATCAAGCAGCTATATCTAGGGCACAAAATGTTATATACAACGGTAAGTCTAGACATATTCGTCGTAGACATAATACTGTTAAGCAGTTGCTCTCAAATGGAATTATCTCTATTGACTTTGTCTCGTCAAAAGATAATTTAGCGGATCCGCTTACTAAAGATTTAAGTGGAGAGCGTATAAACTGCGCATCGAGGGGAATGAGTGTAAAAGCCTAACCTTACCGAGTCAGCTTAATGGAAACCTCACTTGGTGACTAGAGATCTCACAGACTAAGTTCAAGAGGAAAAACTAGTTATGATTGACTCAGCAAATAAGCTCTTGGGAGCTTGACTCCAATCCATTCCTAAGGTGCACATAAGTGCTTTCTACAAGTGGATTAAGGATAAGCTTAACGCTTTTAATGATGCCTATATCTTGTTACTAAACAAGTGGAGTAGAGTAGACTACTCTTAATAGGACGATCACCTATGTGAGTATAGAGTTGGGTTAGCTCTTTGGGAATTTCTATGGAGGCTGTTATTCTCTAATGATACTCTCTGAAACCAAGAATGTCCAGGGCCAAAATGGACAAAACCGAGAACCAAAGTTGATTTGAAAAGTCACTGTGTGAAGCTTGATTACTTGGCTTACACTAATGGCTAACAGTTTAAGACCTAGTTCACTGATTAGCCAGTAAGTCTGATAAAGCTTTCGCTATGGAAGGTTCAAGACCTAGTTCACCTATCCTGATGCAGTTTCTTTTGTAAAGTACCTTTCACAATAGAGTCAGTCTCTTTGTGTGTCAATTCCTTGAATCTCCATTCATTGTGGGGGATTGTTGGGAATATGAAGAATATATGTGAATTTTTGAATTGAATTACGGCGAGATCCGTTGATCGAATCAATTGGATGATGGTTGGAGTGTGTTCTCCTTCCATTGGGGATGAACGTGGTATATTCTCATGTTCAATTCCGACTTCGAATGAATGAGATATTCAAGTCTAAAGATTACCTAATTCAAAGTCAAAATGGGACTAAAAGTAGCTAAAGGCATTTAGTCCCACATTGGCCATAGGATGAAAGTTTGTAGTGTTTAAATAGAGAAAATTGGGAACAAAGGGCGTGCCCTTTGGGTACTTGGAGTTTTCGCACGCGATTAGGAGGAAACCATGCCCGCATATGCGCACGCGCGGTGGCGGGCGGCGGGCGCCGGTGCCGGGCCGGGCTCGGGCACGGGCATGGGCTCGGGTTCCCTACCCGGCCTGGTTCTTTTTGAACCGGGTCTCAGGGTATGAGTTACGCGGAGTCCCCGCTATCCGGATCCAGATCCGAACCGCCCCGCCCCGCCAACGGCTGTCTGTAAACTGTCACGACAGTTGGGCGGTTGCGGCGGTTGAAACGAACCGTTGCAACGGTTTAAACTGAACCGTTGCAACTGTTGGTTGGGTTCGGACCAAAATGCCCTTCCCGAAGCGCTATCGATTCCCTCAATTAAGACACACCAAAAAAAATCTTCTGAGTTCTGTCTGAAGGAGATTCTCTCTCTCTCAATTGAAGTAACTTCCAAAGGGAAGTGGGAAATCAGTAACTCGATTTCCGAAGCGGCTTCCAAAAGAGATTCTGCAAAAATTCGTTCTGAAAGAGGGCTGAGAAAATTTAACAGATTCTTTAATAGAATTGTTGTCTGAATCTGGGACTTCCGAAGAAGAATATTCTTCTACCTTCCTTCTTCCTCTACAGTGGGTGCTCCTCCAAAGTAAAGGCAAATATTCTCCTGAAATTTGTATTCGTCCCACTGCTTCAATAATCCTGTGAAGGTACTGGCTAACTACGGTTCGACCGTACGATGATTTGGTAGTGCTATCCAAATACCGTGAAGGAGTGTTGTTGTAACGGTCCCAGTTAAAATTTTCCATTTAACCACAATTATCTCGTACAATCCAAGCGTGGGACCCATCAAGGTATAATACTTCCATTATAATCATCAGAAAACTCTACACTATACCTCAGAAATTCCAATAACATGTATGATCTAATCATGACTTATCACGCCAACACATATAGTTTGATAATCCGTAAGAAATGCAGTCTACAATTATCATATCAAAGTATATGTATATTACCAAGTTAGAGTCTAACAACAGGTCCTTTAAGATTTACAAGTCAAAGACAACATCCAACTAAAAGTACGCATGTTTATACAAAATCATATACATATCAAAAGTAACTTTTAGTGCAATGGCTCCGGTGGTGCTTGTCCCGCACATTTGCCCTTAAGCGGGTCCTTTGCCCTTGTCCAAACCTGAAGGTAGAATTAGAATAAAGTGAGCTTGACGGCTCAGTGAGTAAAACAATATTTAAATATGCCTATCAAGTAGGTTTACATGGCTAAATTATCCGGTTGACAAGTGTCATAATACTATTTATATAAAATTTCTTATTAGCCGAGAACCTACTTGAAACACAGTGATAAGGTCTATTTGTCGACTTATATCCTAATATAGTCGACTAATAATACCCGCCAGTCGACTATAGTTATAGCTATAGTCGACTGAAGGCAACCCAAAAGGATCTACTTCTCTGTTGGCTGACAGGATCCTATGTAGTCGACTACCCTTCCTGGTATAGTCGACTACCCAAGTCCTAGTCGACTTGAAGGTCCCCTATAGTCGACTAGTTGTGGGTCAAAAGTTGTGTTACTCTCTGTATGTCACCTATAGTCGACTACCCTCTCTGGTGTAGTCGACTACACCGTTTATTAGTCGACTTATAAGTCGACTGTAGTCGACTAATTATGTCCAAAACAGGTTGCCAACTCTCTGTTTGCTCTCTGGATCTGAAGTTAGTCGACTACAGTCTGTCTGTAGTCGACTAACCAGGCTTTCCAGCAGTTTATCTGCCTATGTATCACACCTGTAGTCGACTTATCCCAGGGACTTAGTCGACTAACCTATGTAATATTTGTCTGTATACGAAGTTATTCCAGATTCAAGGTTAAGGGTTTATATATATATACAATCTTAACATAGAATTTCTATTTAGTCGCACCAATATACTTTATTGACCTTACATTGGGCTCCCCCTTCGGCCTCCTCCGGTTCAACCCGGTCCCTTCCTCCTACGCATCAATCCATGCAATAAATTTTCCCCCCTTCTACCACCACCGGTTCAACCCGGTCCCTTCCTCCAATGCGCTACCGCATAATCTCCCTTACTCGCACCTCTGATTCAACCCGGTCCCTTCCTCCAAACACACAACAATCACATGCATTATATACTATCAATATGCTAGGATACATAAAGTAACAAGAATAAGTAAGTTTCGAAATCTTTACTTTTATGTCTATTTATCATAACACAAAGATTCATATGTTCTACTCACTCCTTTGAAGTGGTATGCTCTTCTTCAAGTTTGATATCCCGCTACAACGGAGTCGATCGACCAATGACACTCCCCTTGACTCGTTCTAACGGTTCCTTGGAGGAATACGGAACCTTTTCTAGTATGTGGACTGAAGAGAAGCAAGTGGGAATTTGAGATGGAAAAAGGGTGTTTTTAATAAAGGGAGATGGGGGAAAATAGGGCTGTTGGCTGCTGATATTGCTGCTGCCCTTTGTTGCTGCTGCTGATGTCCCTTTGTTGCTGCTGCTGCTGCTCCTTTGCTGCTGCTGTTGCTGCTGCAGGAAAGGGAAGAGAGGGAGAGAGTTTGTGAAGAGAGAGAGAGTTTGATCCAAAATGGTTTAATCCTCTTCACCCCCTATTTATAGTCTCTAACTCCCCACAAAAAATGTGCCAAGTGTCCCCTATATAACCCATCACTCTACCCTACACCATGCCCTATGGCAAGCTCCATGTCCCCCCCTCTCCATGAGGTACAAGTATGGTGGGAGATGGTGGTAAGTTGACCACATGTGGGGGTATTCTTATACCTATATACATGGATGTATAAATACTTATGTATACATTTTTATACATACCCATTTAATAAACATGAAATAACTAGGGTATCAAGCATGCATACCATTTCCCATTACCCTTTAAGATATGAATATTTAGAAAAAAGGATGCTTAATTAAGGCAAGTGTTACATTCTACCCTCCTTATGGAAGTTTCGTCCTCGAAACTTAACGTACCTTGGAACAAATGCGGATAGGCCTTTCTTATCTCCTCTTCCAGTTCCCAAGTGGCTTCTTCTATGTTTTGATTTCTCCATAAGATCTTGACCAAGGAAATATTTTTGCTTCTCAATTGCTTCTCCTTGCGATCAAGAATTTGCACTGGTTCTTCCGCGTAAGACATGTCTTCTAGTATTTGCAGGGGTTCATAGGAAATTACGTGATCAGGATCGGGCACATACTTCCTCAGTTGAGAGACATGAAATACATTGTGCATCTTTTCTAAAGCAGGGGTAGGGCCAAACGATAAGCAACCGGTCCAATTTTATCCAGTATTTCAACGGACCCACATATCTAGGGGCTAATTCGTTCTTACCGCCGGTGCGTCTCACTCCCTTTATTGGAGATACCTTCAGAAAAACACTATCCCCTACCTCAAACTCCAGTGGTCTGCGACGATTGTCTGCATAAGCTTTCTGTCTGTTCTGGGCTGCTTTCATCCTTTCCTTGATTAGCTTGATCTTCTCAGTAGCCTCTTGAATTACATCAGGGCCGAACAGTCTTCTATTCCCAACTTCCTCCCAACAGATTGGTGATCTACACCTCCTCCCATACAATGCTTCAAATGGAGGCATACCAATAGTGGACTGATAACTAATATTATAAGCAAACTCCACTAAGGGTAAATAGTTGTCCCAACTTCCCCCAAAATCTAGTACACAAGTTCTCAACATATCTTCCAATATTTGAATGGTCTTTTCTGACTGTCCATCCGTTTGGGGGTGGGCTGCTGTACTGAGTTGCAATTTAGTGCCCATAGCTTTGGACAAGCTCTTCCAAAATTTGGATTGAAATCTTGGGTCCCGATCTGATACAATGGATTCAGGTACTCCATGTAATTTAATTATCTCTCGGACATATATCTGAGCCAGTCTTTCCATTGAATAATTGATCCGGATAGGCAGAAAGTAGGCAGATTTAGTAAGTCTGTCCACTACTACCCAGACTGTATCCAGTCCTTGGGATGTCCGAGGAAGTCCAGTGACGAAATCCATAGCAATTTGACTCCACTTCCATTCAGGAATAGATAAAGGCACCAACAAACCTGGGGGCTTCTTATGTTCTGCCTTTACTTGTTGACAGATTAAACATCTGTGGACAAAATTAGAAATATCTACTTTCATTCCATCCCACCAGAAGTTATGACGCAGATCTTGATACATTTTTGTGCTCCCTGGATGAGCGGTATAAGGTGTACTATGAGCCTCTTTTATTATTTTTTCTTTGATCTCTGTCACATCTGGCATACATAATCTGTGCCTGAATCGCAGTACATCTCCTTCTATTTGAAACTCTTTGAGTTCTCCTTCTTGTACTTTCTTCATAATCTTCTTTATTTGAGCATCTCCTTGTTGGGCCTCTTTGATCTTGTCGTATAGATTAAATTGAATACTTACTTGATTCAGTTGATACTCAGAATTAGAAGGATCAATGACTCGCATTTCTATTTGCATTTCTTCTAGATCCCTTAATATTCTTGCTTGACGAGTCATCAAGGCGGCCAGGGTCCCTCCTGATTTCCGGCTCAAAGCATCAGCCACCACATTGGCCTTCCCAGGGTGGTATTGGATAGTAATATCATAGTCCTTCATTAGTTCTAACCACCTCCTCTGCCTCATGTTCAGTTTTTTTTGTGTGAAGATGTATTTTAAACTCTTATGATCAGTAAAAACTTCACAAGACACTCCATACAAGTAATGTCGCCAGATCTTTAAAGCAAAGATCACAGCGGCTAATTCTAAGTCATGAGTGGGGTAATTTCTTTCATGGTTCTTCAATTGTCGGTATGCATAGGCAATAACTTTTCCATGTTGCATTAACACACATCCCAATCCCAGTTTTGATGCATCACTAAAAATGACAAATCCTTCAGTCCCCGAAGGTGCAATTAAGACAGGAGCAGATGTCAGCTTGGCTTTAACCTCCAGGAAGCTCCTATCTTGTTCTTCTCCCCATGCAAACTTCTTATTCTTTCTAGTTAATTGGGTCATTGGTGCCACAATTAGAGAAAATCCTTCTACAAATCTTCTGTAGTACCCAGCTAATCCCAAGAAACTTCGAACTTCGGTAACATTAGTGGGTCTAGGCCAGTCTCGGATTGCTTCGATTTTTACCGGGTCTACTGATATTCCTTCCTTAGATATAATATGGCCAAGAAACCCTACTTGCTCTAGCCAAAATTCACATTTCTTTAATTTTGCATAGAGTTGCTTCTCTCTCAAGATTTGAAGGACAATTTTAAGATGTTTCTCGTGATCTTCTGTATTCTTTGAATAGACCAGAATATCATCAATGAATACCACTACAAGTTGGTCTAGATATGGTTGAAACATCCGATTCATTAAGTCCATAAATGCTGCCGGGGCATTAGTGAGTCCAAAAGGCATGACTAGAAATTCAAAGTGTCCATATCTTGTCCGGAAAGCCGACTTGGACACATCTTCAGGTTTGACCTTCAACTGATGATACCCCGATCTAAGGTCTATCTTAGAAAATACACAAGACCCTTATAATTGATCAAATAAGTCATCGATTCGAGGAAGAGGGTACCTATTCTTGATAGTTGCCTTATTCAATTCCTGGTAGTCAACACATAGTCTCATACTCCCATCCTTCTTTTTACAAATAGTACTGGTGCTCCCCAGGGAGATACACTTGGCCGAATGAAACCTTTGTCTAATAAGTCTTGCAATTGAGTTTAAGTTCTTTCATTTCTGCAGGGGCCATACGATATGGCGCCTTAGAAATTGAGGTAGTACCGAGTATTATATCTATTGTAAATTCTACTTCCCGATCTGGGGGCAGGCCTGGTAAGTCTTCCGGGAACACATCAGGGAACTCATTCACAACTGGGATAGTCTCAATTTTTATATCAATCCTGATGGTATCCAACACTGAAGCCAGAAATCCTTGGCATCCTTACTTCATTAACTTGGTGGCTTTGATGGCTGATATGTGAGGTATATCATAACTAACTTTTTCTCCTTCAAAAATAAACTCCGGAGTCCCTTCCATTTTAAAGATAATCTCTTCTTATTACAATCCACATGAGCACTACAGGCAGACAACCAGTCCATTCCTAATATGGCATCGAACTCCATTTCGCCTAGCTTAATCAAATCAATAGATGTCTTCATTTCTCCAATTATCACTTCACAATTCGCATATCTAGTGCTAGCTATCAAATTTTCCCCTATAGGTGTGGACACAACCAACTAAAATCCTAGGGGTTTTGATACTTGATTTAGTTTATAAGCAAAAGCACTAGATACGAATGAATGAGTAGCTCCAGGGTCAAACAATGCATGGGCAATATGTCCTGATACGGAGATCATACCTTCCACCACTGCATTTGAGGCTATTGCTTCCCGGTGGGTTAATGCGAAGGTTTAACCTTGCACCCGTGGTTGCTGAACCGATGACTGAGTTGCAGCAGGACGTGGGGCATTACTGGGCGGCATGAAGTTACTGGCTTGTCCTCTGGGAGGATTCATCCTCATGGTTGGCCTCCCACTTCCTCTACTCGGCCCTTGGCTTCCGCGCCTTGTCGGACAGATTTTCCTTAGATGTCCCACCCCTCCACAATTAAAACAAGATCTATCTAGGAGGCAGTTTCCAAAATGGTTTACTCTACACCTCTGACACCAGGGAGCCTCCGAGATTCTGGGATGGGATGCAGAGGTAGCTTGTGTCTTCGAGGGAGTGTCTCTGTTTCTCAACCATGTTCTCCCGCCTCTGGCCCCTCCTCCCCTATGAAAAGTGGTATTAAACCCAGACCCCTTGCCACTGGTGGATCCTGATGCCATCATCACTGGGGGTCCTTGATATCGGGGGCGCTTAGAGTTGGGAATTTCTTCCACCCAGTCTTCCTGACCTTCCTGCATGTCCATTTCTACCTCCAAAGCTCTTTCTACTGCCTGGAGGTAATTTCTCAGTTGTAACGGAATCAGTCGGCCACGAATCTCTGATCTTAGGCCCTTTACGAACCTCTTCGTCCTTTCTGCTTCACTCCTTACCAAGGCATCAGCATACCTGGATAACTGAGTGAATTTCTGATCATACTGGGACACATTCATAGAACCTTGACGCAGTTCCAAGAATTCTGTCGCCATCTTATCTCTGGCCGTCTCCGGGATGTATTTCTCAGTGAATTTGTTCACCAAAAATTCCCAAGTGATTGATTCCCTTGCATTCTTCATACTATGCTTCACTGCCCTCCACTAATGTTCCGCTTCCTTTTGGAACATAAAAGAAGAGAAGGATACCCTTTGTTCATCAGTGCAGTTCATAACGTCTAGGATCTTCTCTATTTGGAGAAGCCATGCTTCGACTTGCAAGGGGTCCACCTCCCCTTCAAATACGGGCGGTTTCATTTTCTGAAACTGCTCCAGTGCTCGGTGGGAGTTATTATTACTCGCTTTGGTCATTAATTGTGCGAGCCACTCCGGCATCACCCCTGGAGTTCCCTCATTCCCTCTTACTTGAACTTCAGAGTCTCCATCATTGTTCACGAGGTGTGCGCTCCCCATCTCACTGTAGTGTGTCGTATCGAGCGACAGGGACTCATCAGGTGGTAGTTGGTTCAGATCCATGCGTTCTTCCTATAAAAATAAGGGCGTCTAATCAACATACTACACAATTAGAAATGAATTGGGATAAAACTTTAGTCTCATGTAATCATGTTAATAACATCACTTTTGCAAACAAGCAACTTGTTATATATATAGGTACATCCATCATGGATACAAAAGGTGTTATACTGACATGCCTACCTTCTTGGATATCCAGACTAACCCATGTGCATTCATTTGATATATGCCAGGGTACATACAATAACCCTAAGGATATCCATCACCTAACATACTAGGCCTATACATATATATACATCAAAAGGCATCGGCTCAAAGGTTCACCCTTCATAGGGTAGGGTATCCCCACTTGAATCTCCACTAGTGCTGCTGCTATCATCGCTATCATCCATATTTCCTCGGGGTCTTCTTCCGGTGATTCGTCCTCGGCGCAGCACCAGTCGTCTAGATCATCATAAAGGTCCATATCATCTTCTCACGTTTCGTTCCAAAAGACGCCTCCATATGTAAATCCTCTTCGGGTTTCTTCTTTTATTGTGCTAGAGTGCTCCGTCACTGCTATTTCAAGTGAATCTCCCACAAAGCTCTCTGTGTCAACATTGGTTGGTTCAGGCTCATTAGATGCCTGAGACTCAACCTCCTCATAATCTACGCAGTTTAGGGGTACAATCGTTTCCGCTGGATCAGTTTCGTCCGACTCGTACCCCCAAATCCATGGAATCCGCCACCCAGCTCTCACTCGAGCTATCGGAGCTAGAGACTGGCCAATATACATCGGAGTCCCCCATCTACATGTCAACAAAAAGGTCGTATCAATCTCAAACCCATGAAATAGTCTCAACATACGGCTATCATCAAGAAGCAGCATATATAGACATACTTGTAACTATACTTATCCTTAGTCTACTCATAAGTCTCATGTCTTTAGGATAACTTAGATTCAATAGATAATTTAATGCATTTCCTTGTCACATAAGACCAACTACTTAACTATGATCACATGTCTGCACATATAACCTAACAACTTCATCATCTCTTACTCCTTCCACTTATAAACCTGGCTCTGATACCAACTGTAACGGTCCCAGTTAAAATTTTCCATTTAACCACAATTATCTCGTACAATCCAAGCGTGGGACCCATCAAGGTATAATACTTCCATTATAATCATCAGAAAACTCTACACTATACCTCAGAAATTCTAATAACATGTATGATCTAATCATGACTTATCACGCCAACACATATAGTTTGATAATCCGTAAGAAATGCAGTCTACAATTATCATATCAAAGTATATGTATATTACCAAGTTAGAGTCTAACAACAGGTCCTTTAAGATTTACAAGTCAAAGACAACATCCAACTAAAAGTACGCATGTTTATATAAAATCATATACATATCAAAAGTAACTTTCAGTGCAATGGCTCCGGTGGTGCTTGTCCCGCACATTTGCCCTTAAGCGGGTCCTTTGCCCTTGTCCAAACCTGAAGGTAGAATTAGAATAGAGTGAGCTTGACGGCTCAGTGAGTAAAACAATATTTAAATATGCCTATCAAGTAGGTCTACATGGCTAAATTATCCGGTTGACAAGTGTCATAATACTATTTATATAAAATTTCTTATTAGCCGATAACCCACTTGAAACACAGTGATAAGGTCTATTAGTCGACTTATATCCTAATATAGTCGACTAATAATACTCGCCAGTCGACTATAGTTATAGCTATAGTCGATTGAAGGCAACCCAAAAGGATCTACTTCTCTGTTGGCTGACAGGATCCTATGTAGTCGACTACCCTTCCTGGTATAGTCGACTACCCAAGTCCTAGTCGACTTGAAGGTCCTCTATAGTCGACTAGTTGTGGGTCAAAAGTTGTGTTACTCTCTGTATGTCACCTATAGTCGACTACCCTCTCTGGTGTAGTCGACTACACCGTTTATTAGTCGACTTATAAGTCGACTGTAGTCGACTAATTATGTCCAAAACAGGTTGCCAACTCTCTGTTTGCTCTCTGGATCTGAAGTTAGTCGACTACAGTCTGTCTGTAGTCGACTAACTAGGCTTTCCAGCAGTTTATCTGCCTATGTATCACACCTGTAGTCGACTTATCCCAGGGACTTAGTCGACTAACCTATGTAATATTTGTCTGTATACGAAGTTATTCCAGATTCAAGGTTAAGGGTTTATATATATATATACAATCTTAACATAGAATTTCTATTTAGTCGCACCAATATACTTTATGAAAAACACCTAGAGGGGGGGGTGAATAGGTGTAAGTGCTAATCTAAGAACTTAATGCAAACTAAGTGCGCTAAATGCGGAAGCTAATGCAAATTATGCACAAACTAATACAATACAACAAGTGTAGCCGAATTCCCCTTGCGAGGCTCTGGACTAACTCCCCTTGATTCCCCTTGAAATGGGTTGGGTGCTATGTGAAGCTCTTGTTGGATGAGTATAAGTTAGGCACACACACACAAGCAATCCAAGCAATGTGCACACACAATCAAGCCAAGCAATAAAGGATATAGCAATATGAAATAATGCAAGGCAACACAAGCAATATGAGTTATGCTCAACACAAGCAAATATGATATGATGATATGAAGTATGATGCTTTGCACAATATAAATGAGAGAGAGTTAGAGAGACAATGAATCAATACGCAAACACAAAGATTTGTTTCGAGGTTCGAGCACCTTGCTCTACATCCCCGCCTACACCACCGTGTAGGATTTCCACTATCTCAACTCCCACCGAGGGAACCTCTACCGAAGAGGATTTCTTACAACTCTAGGAGTACCAAACTCCTCTCTCAACAATAACCTCCTCACAACCGAGGGGTTAGGCCCGTAGCCAATACAACAACCAATCCACACACCTCTACCGAAGAGGCTCACAACCAAACTCCACCTCTACCGAAGAGGCTCACAACCAAACACTATCACCTCTACCTAAGAGGGATCCACAACACAATCACCCGATCACCTCTACCGAAGAGGGATTCACAAATATAAGGGTGTTTACAACAATGAGATTTACAACAAACAACCTCAAACACTTCTCTTTCTTTTTCTCTTATCTTTTTTCACAAAAACAAGATCCTAATAGTTTAGGATAGAAGATAGCTCAAGTGTGGAAACAAGTGTTTTTGGAAACAAGCAACAAAGAAAAATCTTTGGGAAAATACTTGCAATATGATAGAATTGAAGATCTAAGCAAAAATCCCAAAAACCTATTTTTCTTTGATTTTCCAAAAAATCAAAACAATAAAGATGAGAAGTTTTTGCACTTAAAACTCTTTTGAAAACTCTTTTAAACACTTCAGAAACTGAAAATTTTTCTCTTAGAAAACTTGGCCAAAATCCCCAAAGAGATGGGGTTTATATAGCCCCTATACAAAACTAGCCGTTAGGCTGAGTTGGCAGTCTGACAGACTGCCGGTCGACCGGTCCGGTCGACCGCCAACGGTCAAAAATGTGACCGTTGGGCAATAGCGGTCGACCGGCCCGGTCGACCGATAAAACCCGAGAGCAGAGCTCTCAACTCGGTCGACCGTCCCGGTCGACCGTGTCTGTGCCTAACAGACGTGCACGTCTGTGCACATCGGTCGACCGGAACGGTCGACCGGCCCTTGGTGCGGTCGACCGTCACGGTCGACCGACCAGCCTGTCAGCACAGTCCACAGTTCTGCACAGATACGGGATTTGAAAATAGGCCTTTTCACTCAATAAAAATCCCATAAATTCACAGTAAATCTAAAAAATAGTTTTAATCACAATAAAAACTGTTTTTCTAAAAATATGTTTTTCTAAAACTTGTTTTATCATTTTACTTTGATAACCAAACTTGTGATAAAAATTTCAAGACATATATCAATCATATCAATTCATTTTGTGTCTTGCCAATTTTATCAAAAACAAAACTTGTATTTTATCAAACTAGAATTTTCCAAAACATGAATAGGATAGTCAAAATAAGTTTGTCTAGCAAGTTTAAAGCATGTATGTATATCTAGAACATATCTAATATACATAGGTATAAGGTAAACTTGTTTTGATCAACTATTCATAAAAACCAAATATCAAATCATAAAACGTGTGTGTTTTGTGTTCACTTGAGCATATCAACTAAACTAAGCTTTACAAATGGATCTAAAACTCTATCTAAAGTAGGATACCTAAGTCTTCTTGACGATCATCATCTTCAAGTAGACTTGCTCCAAAACTCCATCCATGGGCTAGACAAAGTGTGAACTTGAAGCTTTGGCCCTGGAATCACCATGAATAGCTTCTAAACTCCTTGTTGAAGCTAATCACCAACTAATATCCTGTTAATGATCTGAAACTTAGAAACACAAGAATATTAGTAAACATAACTACATGAGTTGATCATCATCAAAACTAGAGTGGAAGGCTATTGGGCCAACAATCTCCCCCTTTTTGATGATGACAAAACTCATGGAGTTATATATGCATGGATTAAAGATAAGCTTCAAGGAAGCTCCCCTTAACTCATGCATAGGGATAAACAATAAATATATGCAATGAATATTAAACATGAAACATGCATATGCATAAACAATAAATGGTTCTAGATATCAAATGGAATATTCAAAACAAAATAAGCTCTAGATACCAATTATAAAGCAAACTCTATAAATCAATTAAACTTAATATTCTTGAGATTCTTGAGATTAAAACATAATATATGCATAAACATAAGCATGCATATAAAACTTCATAAATCTTTCTCCCCTTTTTGTCAATCATCAACAAAGGGGTAATCAAAACCATAAATAAAACGAGGGGTAAAAATCTTTCTTCCCCTTTATGTCAAACAAAACAATAAAAGACAATGTTCTCCCCCTTTTTGTCTAAACAAAAAACAAAATCAATAAGGGGTGACTACAAACATGATATCAATTAAAAATATGTCAATGAAGCATCTTGATACCAATAAACAAGAATCAATATATGTTATATGCTATATACATTCATGAAGAGGAGACGCTAAGTTAGCTTCCCTACACATATGCATTACATGAAGAAGGGATGACAAGCCCCAATTCACATAACACATATTATGTAATGCATAAGAGGAGATGTGAAGCTCCCCCTACACACGTATATCATATAAAGAAGAGTTGTCAAGCTCCTCAATTTATAATATACTCAACATGAATCTATATGTAAGAGAGATGTTAAGCACTCCTTGCATATAGGAAATACAAATCAAAACTTTGAATATTTTCTTTAAACAACATTTTGAGATACCAATTGTAATTAAACATAACAAATTACCAATTGTAAAACAACATAACAAATTTTGAATGTCTAAACACAAATTTTGATACCAATTGTAAGAATATATTTCATTTTGAAAAACATATAAACAAATTTGATGTTGATATCATATGTTCAAAATAACAACTTTTAATCATAAAGAGTGGGAGTACAAATACCAATTGAAGTACAAAATCAAATTTTCTCCCCCTTTATGAAAAACAAACTAAAGACATGCATAGTCTTGATAATAATTTAAAAGTAATCAATTTAAACAAAATTGAAACTCAAGTGTTGGGTCATGCTAGAGCTTGAGTAAACAAAAAGTAAAATTTTTGATTTTTTTGAACACAAATAAAACATATATGTATGAAAATTTAGATACCAATAGAAATTGATACCATTGAAATTGAAGCATACATACATAAACAAATATATGAGTATACAAGAAGATCAAAATGATACCAATTGAAAGAGTTCAATGATACCAATTGACATAACAATAAGTTCAAGTGTATACAACATATTATCTACCACCCAATCATAATTCAAGTTTTAAAGATTTTCAATTTAGGGCATACATGAACATGATCTCCCATCCTACCGCCCTTAGATGGTTGGGGTTTTCAAAGATAGATTTGAAAATGTAGTTTTGTTTGAAAATCACTACCAAAATGAAGAACACCGCAACTAGTTAAATGGAAAACTTGTTAACTAGCACGAAATCCTTCAAGCAAGGAATAAAACAAAAATGAAATTCACATGATAATCATCACTCTAACCAATAAATCATAACTCATGAGAAACAAAACATGAGCAATAGATATGAGTGTACAAATAATATGTGAAGATCATAATCATGAAAAATATTTCATTGAGCTCAATTATTCCTTAAAACATAATTCCATCAAAAACATGAAAAATCATATAAAACTACTTATTTAATCTTCAAGGCATATGTATGTCTAATACAAGCTAAAATATACATACATATCCAAAACTCAACGAGTCCACTAAATGTATATTCATGAAGGCACGTGGCTCAAAAGATGTATATGTATAAGATTAGTTTGAACTAGATAGACATATACATGAAGTTAAACATAAATACATGAAACATGAAAATCTACATCTTTACTAAAAGCAATTTTCATTTCAAGGTATATGTATGTCTTGTCCAACATGAAGTATACATACATATCCCTAAACACAATTGAGTCTATAAATAGATTTGCATGAAAGGCAAATGACTCAAGGGGTATACATGTATATCTTAAAGTTTGGCAATACGAACATATACATGAAGTGAAACACACAATCATAAAACAAATTCAAAAATGGAATACAAGTTTGAAATGTATGAATCATCAAAAACTAGACTATACTAGCACATCTAATGGGTTCAAATAAGCGTTCAAGCTCATACATATATAGATTTATTTGTGGCCCACTATATGTACAAGTATAATTCCTAGTCTTAATGAAAACTAACATCTAAACAAGTAACCTTAACATGAAGCATCAAAACACAATATAAAAATCATCATGATAAAACTAAGACATGATTACTATGTAAATTCATATGTATTAGATTCATGATGTACATTATAGTTTAAACAAACGGTGAGAACACTAAATGTGAATCAAATAAGCATGTGTGTCTCAAATACTATACATGTATGTCAAGGATCTAATAAACATGGAATGAACATACTAATCCATAGACATCAAAACATGCTATAAACAATGAATATTAAAAGCATGTAAACAATAAATGGGAGTAAAGGATTGTTACCAAAACCGAAGAAGCAACTCTCCTTGTCTCCAAAGCATGGTGGTCCTCTCCACCAAACCTTCCCTTGAAAGTGATGCATCCATATGATTTCCTTTAAGTCCGGACGCATCCACTCCAAGGTGTCATCACTCTCACGTCATGTGAGAGCCCACACCTACATCAAAACAATAGGAGGGGTGGTCTTTGGTACCCATATCTTCTTGGGTCCATGGGGGTTAGTACCTTCTCTAACCCAAACAAAATTCTTTGTTAAATTAGGAGTATGTAATCTATCATAACAAAATTTAGCAAGGTGGCCCTTACGTCCACAATGTGTACATGAGTACACATGAGCATACATGTGTTGATGGTGTCTGTGTGGAGCATGTGTATGCCGTGATGGGTGTGCATGCATAAAGGATGGAACTTGTTTCTTTCGAACCAAGGTTTTCCAACCGTGAGTGGTTCATGGCACATTGGCTCATAGTGGAGCCCAAACAATCCATTTTCTTCTTTAACAAATTTATATCATTTTCGAGCATAGAAGAAGTGGAACATGCAATGGGTGATTTAGGTGAAACTACCCTAGCATGGCAAACATGAGAATCAATCTTATTTTGCAAAACAATATTTTTCTCTAAGCAAACATTTAAATCATTGGAAATAGAAATGATTTTGTTTTTCAAAACAACATTCTCTTTTAAAACAAATTCAACTTTAGAAGATAAATTTTCATTTTTCTTCAAAAGAATTCACAATCATTTTTAGACTTTAAAAATTTATTTTCTTTTAAAGCAAGTTCCAATTGAGATCTCAATGAATCCCTTTCATTATAGACCTCAACCTTTTCTTGCAAAACACAATCAAGTCTAGCATGTAAACTTTTATTTTCTTTTTCAATATCTAGACTTTTCTTTTTCAAAATCTTATATTTTTCAATTAACTTTTCACAAACAATAGATAGTTCTTCATTCAAAACATGGGGATCAACGATATCATCACTTGAAGAACTAGCATCATATCACTATCTAGGTGGGATTCCGAATGTACCTCAAGGGAGTCATTCCCTTGGACCATGAAGCATTGTGGATCTGATTCTCCACTAGATTCCTCTTCTTGAATTTGTACTTGAAGCTCGGAGGTGTTGGTGGTTGTCAATTTGTTCCACACTACAAAAGCGGAATCAAAGTTAGAAACACATAAAAGATAATCTTTAGATAAAGTGCTTCTAATGGCCTCTAGGGCTTGTGCATTGGCCCCTATATGATTACCATCACCAAGATAACATCTCTTGGTGGCGGCAAGGAAGACATGCAAACCTAGGGTCTTTAGGTACATGGACATCCTATACTTCCAAACATCAATGTTGGAAGGGTCAAAGCTAGGAGGGGTCATGAAGTCCATGGTAAACTATATATGAATGTGCAAACAAACAAATGCAAATGAGATTAGCAAGCAAATGGATCACTCCTAGGATGTTAAGCCTAAGTATCAGGAGCACTAGCTCTGATACCAATTGAAAAACACCTAGAGGGGGGGTGAATAGGTGTAAGTGCTAATCTAAGAAACTTAATGCAAACTAAGTGCGCTAAATGCGGAAGCTAATGCAAATTATGCACAAACTAATACAATACAACAAGTGTAGCCGAATTCCCCTTGCGAGGCTCTGGACTAACTCCCCTTGATTCCCCTTGAAATGGGTTGAGGTGCTATGTGAAGCTCTTGTTGGATGAGTATAAGTTAGGCACACACACACAAGCAATCCAAGCAATGTGCACACACAATCAAGCCAAGCAATAAAGGATATAGCAATATGAAATAATGCAAGGCAACACAAGCAATATGATATGACAATATGAGTTATGCTCAACACAAGCAAATATGATATGATGATATGAAGTATGATGCTTTGCACAATATAAATGAGAGAGAGTTAGAGAGACAATGGATCAATACGCAAACACAAAGATTTGTTTCGAGGTTCGAGCACCTTGCTCTACATCCCCGCCTACACCACCGTGTAGGATTTCCACTATCTCAACTCCCACCGAGGGAACCTCTACCGAAGAGGATTTCTTACAACTCTAGGAGTACCAAACTCCTCTCTCAACAATAACCTCCTCACAGTCGAGGGGTTAGGCCCGTAGCCAATACAACAACCAATCCACACACCTCTACCGAAGAGGCTCACAACCAAACTCCACCTCTACCGAAGAGGCTCACAACCAAACACTATCACCTCTACCTAAGAGGGATTCACAACACAATCACCCGATCACCTCTACCGAAGAGGGATTCACAAATATAAGGGTGTTTACAACAATGAGGTTTACAACAAACAACCTCAAACACTTCTCTTTCTTTTTCTCTTATCTTTTTCCACAAAAAACAAGATCCTAATAGTTTAGGATAGAAGATAGCTCAAGTGTGAAAAACAAGTGTTTTTGGAAACAAGCAACAAAGAAAAATCTTTGGGAAAATACTTGCAATATGATAGAATTGAAGATCTAAGCAAAAATCCCAAAAACCTATTTTTCTTTGATTTTTCAAAAAACCAAAACAATAAAGATGAGAAGTTTTGCGCTTAAAACTCTTTTGAAAACTCTTTTAAACACTTCAGAAAACTGAAAATTTTTCTCTTAGAAAACTTGGCCAAAATCCCCAAAGAGATGGGGTTTATATAGCCCCTATACAAAACTAGCCGTTAGGCTGAGTTGGCAGTCTGACAGACTGCCGGTCGACCGGTCCGGTCGACCGCCAACGGTCAAAAATGTGACCGTTGGGCAATAGCGGTCGACCGGCCCGGTCGACCGATAAAACCCGAGAGCAGAGCTCTCAACTCGGTCGACCGTCCCGGTCGACCGTGTCTGTGCCTAACAGACGTGCACGTCTGTGCACATCGGTCGACCGGAACGGTCGACCGGCCCTTGGTGCGGTCGACCGTCACGGTCGACCGACCAGCCTGTCAGCACAGTCCACAATTCTGCACAGATACGGGATTTGAAAATAGGTCTTTTCACTCAATAAAAATCCCATAAATTCACAGTAAATCTAAAAAATAGTTTTAATCACAATAAAAACTGTTTTTCTAAAAATATGTTTTTCTAAAACTTGTTTTATCATTTTACTTTGATAACCAAACTTGTGATAAAAATTTCAAGACATATATCAATCATATCAATTCATTTTTGTGTCTTGCCAATTTTATCAAAAACAAAACTTGTATTTTATCAAACTAGAATTTTCCAAAACATGAATAGGATAGTCAAAATAAGTTTGTCTAGCAAGTTTAAAGCATGTATGTATATCTAGAACATATCTAATATACATAGGTATAAGATAAACTTGTTTTGATCAACTATTCATAAAAACCAAATATCAAATTATAAAACGTGTGTGTTTTGTGTTCACTTGAGCATATCAACTAAACTAAGCTTTACAAATGGATCTAAAAACTCTATCTAAACTAGGATACCTAAGTCTTCTTGACGATCATCATCATCAAGTAGACTTGCTCCAAAACTCCATCCATGGGCTAGACAAAGTGTGAACTTGAAGCTTTGGCCCTGGAATCACCATGAATAGCTTCTAAACTCCTTGTTGAAGCTAATCACCAACTAATATCCTGTTAATGATCTGAAACTTAGAAACACAAGAATATTAGTAAACATAACTACATGAGTTGATCATCATCAAAACTAGAGTGGAAGGCTATTGGGCCAACAATCTCCCCCTTTTTGATGATGACAAAACTCATGGAGTTATATATGCATGGATTAAAGATAAGCTTCAAGGAAGCTCCCCCTTAACTCATGCATAGGGATAAACAATAAATATATGCAATGAATATTAAACATGAACATGCATATGCATAAACAATAAATGGTTCTAGATATCAAATGGAATATTCAAAACAAAATAAGCTCTAGATACCAATTATAAAGCAAACTCTATAAATCAATTAAACTTAATATTCTTGAGATTCTTGAGATTAAAACATAATATATGCATAAACATAAGCATGCATATAAAACTTCATAAATCTTTCTCCCCCTTTTTGTCAATCATCAACAAAGGGGTAATCAAAACCATAAATAAAACGAGGGGTAAAAATCTTTCTTCCCCTTTATGTCAAACAAAACAATAAAAGACAATGTTCTCCCCCTTTTTGTCTAAAACAAAAAACAAAATCAATAAGGGGTGACTACAAACATGATATCAATTAAAAATATGTCAATGAAGCATCTTGATACCAATAAACAAGAATCAATATATGTTATATGCTATATACATTCATGAAGAGGAAGACGCTAAGTTAGCTTCCCTACACATATGCATTACATGAAGAAGGGATGACAAGCCCCAATTCACATAACACATATTATGTAATGCATAAGAGGAGATGTGAAGCTCCCCCTACACACGTATATCATATAAAGAAGAGTTGTCAAGCTCCTCAATTTATAATATACTCAACATGAATCTATATGCAAGAGAGATGTTAAGCTCTCCTTGCATATAGGAAATACAAATCAAAACTTTGAATATTTTCTTTAAACAACATTTTGAGATACCAATTGTAATTAAACATAACAAATTACCAATTGTAAAACAACATAACAAATTTTGAATGACTAAACACAAATTTTGATACCAATTGTAAGATATATTTCATTTTGAAAAACATATAAACAAATTTGATGTTGATATCATATGTTCAAAATAACAACTTTTAATCATAAAGAGTGGGAGTACAAATACCAATTGAAGTACAAAATCAAATTTTCTCCCCCTTTATGAAAAACAAACTAAAGACATGCATAGTCTTGATAACAATTTAAAAGTAATCAATTTAAACAAAATTGAAACTCAAGGTGTTGGGTCATGCTAGAGCTTGAGTAAACAAAAGTAAAATTTGTGATTTTTTTGAACACAAATAAAACATATATGTATGAAAATTTAGATACCATAGAAATTGATACCATTGAAATTGAAGCATACATACATAAACAAATATATGAGTATACAAGAAGATCAAAATGATACCAATTGAAAGAGTTCAATGATACCAATTGACATAACAATAAGTTCAAGTGTATACAACATATTATCTACCACCCAATCATAATTCAAGTTTTAAAGATTTTCAATTTAGGGCATACATGAACATGATCTCCCATCCTACCGCCCTTAGATGGTTGGGTTTTCAAAGATAGATTTGAAAATGTAGTTTTGTTTGAAAATCACTACCAAAATGAAGAACACCGCAACTAGTTAAATGGAAAACTTGTTAACTAGCACGAAATCCTTCAAGTAAGGAATAAAACAAAAATGAAATTCACATGATAATCATCACTCTAACCAATAAATCATAACTCATGAGAAACAAAACATGAGCAATAGATATGAGTGTACAAATAATATGTGAAGATCATAATCATGAAAAATATTTCATTGAGCTCAATTATTCCTTAAAACATAATTCCATCAAAAACATGAAAAATCATATAAAACTACTTATTTAATCTTCAAGGCATATGTATGTCTAATACAAGCTAAAATATACATACATATCCAAAACTCAACGAGTCCACTAAATGTATATTCATGAAGGCACGTGGCTCAAAAGATGTATATGTATAAGATTAGTTTGAACTAGATAGACATATACATGAAGTTAAACATAAATACATGAAACATGAAAATCTACATCTTTACTAAAAGCAATTTTCATTTCAAGGTATATGTATGTCTTGTCCAACATGAAGTATACATACATATCCCTAAACACAATTGAGTCTATAAATAGATTTGCATGAAAGGCAAATGACTCAAGGGGTATACATGTATATCTTAAAGTTTGGCAATACGAACATATACATGAAGTGAAACACACAATCATAAAACAAATTCAAAAATGGAATACAAGTTTGAAATGTATGAATCATCAAAAACTAGACTATACTAGCACATCTAATGGGTTCAAATAAGCGTTCAAGCTCATACATATATAGATTTATTTGTGGCCCACTATATGTACAAGTATAATTCCTAATCTTAATGAAAACTAACATCTAAACAAGTAACCTTAACATGAAGCATCAAAACACAATATAAAAATCATCATGATAAAACTAAGACATGATTACTATGTAAATTCACATGTATTAGATTCATGATGTACATTATAGCTTAAACAAACGGTGAGAACACTAAATGTGAATCAAATAAGCATGTGTGTCTCAAATACTATACATGTATGTCAAGGATCTAATAAACATGGAATGAACATACTAATCCATAGACATCAAAAACATGCTATAAACAATGAATATTAAAAGCATGTAAACAATAAATGGGAGTAAAGGATTGTTACCAAAACCGAAGAAGCAACTCTCCTTGTCTCCAAAGCATGGTGGTCCTCTCCACCAAACCTTCCCTTGAAAGTGATGCATCCATATGATTTCCTTTAAGTCCGGAACGCATCCACTCCAAGGTGTCATCACTCTCACGTCATGTGAGAGCCCACACCTACATCAAAAACAATAGGAGGGGTGGTCTTTGGTACCCATATCTTCTTGGGTCCATGGGGGTTAGTACCTTCTCTAACCCAAACAAAATTCTTTGCTAAATTAGGAGTATGTAATCTATCATAACAAAATTTAGCAAGGTGGCCCTTACGTCCACAATGTGTTCATGAGTACACATGAGCATGCATGTGTTGATGGTGTCCGTGTGGAGCATGTGTATGCCGTGATGGGTGTGCATGCATAAAGGATGGAACTTGTTTCTTTCGAACCAAGGTTTCCAACCGTGAGTGGTTGTAACGCCCCGATTCCACGAATACGGGGACGTCACTGCTGCGACGTATATACGTAAGTCCGAAGTACCTTCCCGTATATACGCTAAGCATCAGTACAGACAAGAATCAGAGTACGGAAGCAAATGGTGCATTTATACATTCCAACACATATATATACAATCACAGAGTTATCACCAGAGGTGATGAATATTACAATAATATAACATCACAGATATGCGCAATGCGGGAGTACAAAAGATATACAATGTATGAACGGTACAAAAAGGAAGCTCGCATACAAGTATACAAGGATGTACAAGTATGAAAAGTGTAAAAGAGCACTCACGAGTTTGCTAAGAGGAAACCCGAGAGGCATGGAGGGGCCTGGAAGGATGTGGCTCTGGACGGTCGGCTACTGGAGATCCACGCTACCGCTGCACTACTCTGATCATACGCTCCTAGCTCCATGACCTGGACGTGAGAATCCAGGGGAGTCAAATGATACTCCCCGGCGAGTGTAGAAGCAAACCAAATGGTGAAGCAGGGTGAGCACAATAATGCATATATCAAGTAGGAAACACCCAGGAGGCAGATAGGATAGAGCAGGCATGAATAGATATGGCATGATAATCATAAAATAGAAATCCGAATAAAATACTCATAAAGCAGGAATCCGATATAAAGTCCGGGAAAAGCAAATACAGTAAGTCACATCACAGATTCATACTATTTAAGATGTAGGCTTTGGTATGCGTCCCATTCCACATACCTCTACTTACAACTTAAAGAGCCAGTTATTATGACACTTATTATTATTACTCGTCTTACCCATATATCTAGGTATGTGGCTCGGTGTACGGCCAACTCACATACATCCATATATAAGCAAATCGAGGTTGTTATTGGAAACAGCGGTTGTATCAACGAACTATGTTTACAGTGGGTCCCGTGCATGCCCGGGACCACGGCCCAGTATTGTTCCGTTGCTTGAAGACGGAACCTGCCGCTAGGCTAAACAGGAGGGACTTAT